>BDJD01008939.1:26249-49982 GCA_002564525.1 Rosa multiflora
TTTTTGTTTGTGATATGCTATTTGTTGACGTACTGTGATGGTTTGGGGAAGGGTGGTTGTGACTGACAGAATTGGGTTTGTTTGAGGGTTTTCGAGATGGTCGAATCTGGGTTAGGGTGCATTTGTTCTTGTTTTGGGATTTTCTGGGTTTGAGTGTTCTTGATGATCTTGGGCACAGACTGGTGTATGGGTAGTTTAGATCTTCGTGTGAGCTAACTGATTTGGGTTTTAGGGTTTTTGGGATGGCCGACGTCATAGAGATTTGGAGCATTGAGGATTCTGGGTCTGAAGTGTCGTTCAGCTCGGCGGATAGAAATTTTATTGACTCGTTGCGTCCGTCTGCCCGTGCAGGAACGTCACTGCCAGAACCGTTAGAGGTCGAGCCGTTACAGACCATTCTGTGGGACGAAGTTATGGGCCGTGCGTCGCGTCCGGAGAGTTCCAGGGCGGGGGAAGCCACCGTCGCCCATACTTTACATGAGGAGCGCCTAGAAAGTAATAGTGCCGCCAGCGGTTCTGCTGGCGGAGGAGGCGTAGAGGAGGAGGATACCGAGTCGGCGTGGGTGTTCGAGGACGGCACCCCAGTTGACGAGGTTGGTGGCGGGATGACCGCTGTTGCCGTCAACCGGTTGAAGCGGGTGTTCCGGCTGCCCGGTGTGGTGAAGTTACTTCCGCCGACGGTAGAGGAGAAGGCTTCAATCCTGCCGGCGGGCCACGCCGCGGTGCACGAGGCAATATTCCCCGAGGGAGTGACATTTCCGCTGGTGCCTAACCTGCAGATCCTTGTGTGTGAATTCGGCATCGCCTTTGGGCAAGTGTGCCCCAACATGTGGCGGTTGTTGCTGGCAAACTGGCTGTGGCGGTTATCCGGCTGCGAAGGACCGACCGTGGCGGAGGTACTACACTTCTACGAATTGGTGTACGTGAGGCGCCAGGGTTGTAGAGGGCAAGTCAACCTCAGCCGTCATCAGGGAGCACCCAAACTGATCGAGAACCTGAGGGACTCGATGTCGTACTGGCGGGGTTCGTTTTGCATTGCCACAGCTGGGTGGGAGTACCAAGCGGGGTCTAACGACGGGGAGCCGTCGTTTAGAATTAAGTCAGAGTTTCAGCCCATACGAGGTTGTTTGTCGTTTCCGCTGAACACAACTGGCGGGGTTCCGCCTCCCCCTTTTTTTTAGATAATGACCCCTCCATTTTTTTTTTGTGCAGCAGGGTTGCAGTACATCCTAACCTGTGAGGAAGAGTGGCGCGTGGCTCGCATCAGGGGTTGTTGGCGGAATCGCAACTTATTGGACTTCCGTCTCCTCACCGGGTGGGAACTGTTGGTAGCGCAACAATTGACGCGTGCTGTTGGTAAGTATTCTCCGCTGTACTGCATGTTTTGCGACGTTGTCTCATACTGACCTGCTTGCCCTTGTGTAATATTGTAGAGACTCCTCCGGGGAACAAGGCCAGCCGTGACGCTTTCAAGAAAGCGATGGACCGAGCTGAAATAGACAACTTCCTGGAGGCCATGTATGCTTCCGGGCTGGCAGCACAGAAAACGGCGGTGGACCCCGCCACGCTGGCGCTGAGCCCCTCGGAGGTTCCTGTGGTGCTGCCCATGCCGCACCACTCTCATCTTGGTGGTGACGGGCTGCCCGCTGTTCAGGCTGTGACTGGCGCGGTGAGCGAGGTAACGCCGCGGAAGGAGAGAGCGTCGGCGACACGGCGCGGGGTACCAAAGAAAACGGTGCGTCCGACGGAGGGAGTGACCATAGCTGGGTTGGAGCCATTAAGGGAGGGTGCGAGGGTTGTCGCCGCTGGAGGTACACGAATCCTTCAGCGAAAACGCCGTCAACCCGAGTTCGGCGGGGAAGAGGAGGAGGTGGAGGTCACCGGGGCCCGGGAGCAGCCGAAGAAGTCGAGGCAGGCTCCGCCCAGTGCTCCCGCCGACGTGGCTCCAGCTCTGGGTACGAGCGGCCTGGATTCCTTTGCCGCCTACGCCGAGTTCCTCAATGACGGTGAGCGGGACTTCCTGTATCACCTTTGCGAGCGGTTGGGATTCGGCGACTTGGAAGGGATTGTTCGGTCGACCGCCGTTAGCGAGTCGCCCTTCAACACAGCCTTTGGGCATGTAGCCGTTGGGCTCCACGAGATGTTCCAGGCGGCGTCCAAGCAGCCCCTGGTTGAGCGGGAGCTGAGGGAAGAAGTGGCGGGCCTCCAGAGGGACTTGGGGAAGGCCCAGGAACAGCTGGTTGACGTCGAGCGACGTTTGATAAAGGCCGATGGCGATGCGACGAATGCTTGGGGCAAGTTGAACGTCGCCATCGAGCGGCACCTGGAGCAGAATGAGCGGTGTGCCAAGCTGGAGCAGGACATGTCCTTGCTGCGGGACCGGGTGACCGCGAAGGAGAAGAAAGTTGAGATCCTTCAGCGGGAGTCCACCGCCAAACAGGCGGAGATCAAGCGGCTAGAGGGTGAAGTTGCTCGCCTGGAGGCTGAGGGGGCACGTGCTGCAGCTGCCGCTGTGGAATCGTTCAAGCAGTCGGCGGAGTACAAGAGGGCGCTGAACGAAGCAGCGAAGGCCGGCGCTTTAGCTAATGTGGAAATGCTGCAGCAAAAGGGCGTCATCGATTGGGCGAAGGCGTCGATGCCGGTTGTGCAGCCATCCCAGGAAGCTCCCCCGACAACCAGTGCCGCTCCCACTGCTGCCCCTGGCCATGTTGAAGGAGCCCGCTCGGGTAGCGGGGAGAGTGGCTGATTCCCAGAGGGCGCGGCTTAGCAGACGCCTACACAATCTGAGGTGTCCCGTGCTGGGTTTCTGGCGGCCCACACCCGGGCGGATGGCATAGTAGAGACCCCCAGTCCCACAGCCCGAGGGTCTGACTAGATGAGCCGCTCCCATCCATTGAAGTCAGCCATCGGAGATGCTGAAGGTGGCGGAGCCGACGCTGCCAACCCCGCCAACCCCTAAATAGGAATAGGAAAGTTTTTTTTGTAGCCGCGAAGGCATAACTTCGTTGTGTAATTTAATTTGGATATGAATTAAATTTTGGAATTCCAAGCCTCTACTTGTTTTTTTTTTTTTTGTGGTGATGTGTATACCGCTAGAGGTCTTGACACTGCTTTTGCCCATGAATGAAACATTAAAGGAATTAAAATTGGTCCAAGTGCACAATGTAGCCGACGTAGTCCGCTGATTGGCGTTGCCAGTTGCCCTCAGTGCTAGACTTGGTAACAATGGTTTGAATAATTCCTCGTTTCATTGATAGCTGTCTGAACAGCGTTTACAAAAGCAGGGTCGTACCCGTTGGGTAGCTTCCCTTAGCTAAATATTGAACAAAAATTTAGCTAAGTCAAGATGCTCTTGGGTAGCGGCATGACTACTTGTAGTAATACCGAAGGTGCTCGGTATTCCAGGGGTGGGTCGTTGTGACGCTATCCTTATCCATCAAGTAGAAGGTACCTGGGCTGACGATCTCTACAATTTTGTACGGACCTTCCCAAGTTGGGTGGAGTTTTGTTGGCGGTGGTATGACTTCCTTCATTACCCAGTCCCCCAGTTGGAGGTTGCAGGCCTTGACCCTGGCGTTGTAGAAACGTGATACCCGACACTTATTCTGGAGATTGCGCAAATGGGCTGCGTCTCGCTTTTCCTCTAGTAGATCCTTGTCGAGGTGAACGCCGTCGCTGTCGGTCTCGGGGCAATAGCCTTCGACCCTAGCGGTAGGTTGGGTAACCTCTATAGGCAGGACAGCCTCAGTCCCGTACATCATACAAAAGGGGGTTTCGCCTGTAGCTGAAGTTGGGGTTGTTTTGATGGCCCATAGAACTTCCGGGAGCTTCTCCGCCCACAATCCATTGGCATTGTCGAGCTTCTTCTGTAATAGTTTCTTGATGATCTTGTTTGCCGCTTCGACTTGGCCTTTTGTTTGGGGGCGAGCGACGGACGCGAAAAGGATCCTGGTGCCCAAGTTGGAGGTGAAAGATATGAGTTCTTTATTGTTGAACTGTGTGCCGTTGTCTGTGATGATTGCGTGTGGGACACCGTAGCGGCAGTAGATGTTCTTCCAAAGGAAGTGAATTACTTTGGCGGTAGTTATTGCCGTCAAAGGTTCCGCCTCTATCCATTTGCTGTTGTAGTCGATGGCGACAATGATATATTGGAACTGCCTTTTGGCGGTTTGGAATTTTCCCATCAGGTCCAGGCCCCACGTTGAGTGAATCCAGGGACCAACGATAACTGACATAGGTTCCGCCGGGGCATGTGGTAGATCAGCATACTGTTGGCATTTGTGACAAGATTTTGCTATCCGCCTGGCGTCATCACCGAGTGTAGGCCAAAAGTAGCCTTGTCGCATTGTGCGATTGGCCAAGGATCTGGCGCCTGAATGATTTCCACATTCCCCTCCATGTATTGTTACCAGTACGACCTTTCCTTCCTCTAGGGTTAGACAGCGGAGGTTGGGGTGAGTTGACCCTTGGCGGTAAAGTTTTCCGCTCTGCATATTGTAATGGGTTGCTCTCCGCTGGAGCTGTCGCGCCTTGATCTTGTCCTCTGGCAGTGTTCCGTTGCGCTTGTATTTAATAATTTCGTCCATCCAGCTAGGATTGGCCTCAATATTGAAGATCTCCGCCAAGGTTTTTGTGATACTTGGCCTGTCCAGAGATTCCACCCTTGTGTCCGCTGGACTCTGGTGTGGTTGGGCGGTTGCCAGTCTTGCCAGCGAATCTGCCTTGGCGTTCTTTTCCCTGGGGATTTGTGTAATGGTGTGGAACTTGAATTTTTTTAGCAGCGTCTTGGTGTATCCTAAGTATGCCGCTAACTGCTGGTCCTTGGCCTGAAAGCTGTCATTGACCTGGTTAACAACTAACTGGGAGTCGCTGAAGATGTTGACACTGTCGGCCCCCGAATCAATGGCGAGGAGTAGGCCGGCAATCAGTGCCTCATATTCCGCCATGTTGTTAGAAGCTTTGAAGTTGAATTTCAACGCGTATTCGACGCTAAGTCCTCCTGGTCGTGTTAGGATGATTCCAGCACCGCTGGCCTTGGCGGAAGTGGATCCATCTACGTGCAGGTTCCAGTCTGATTGTCGCGGAGCTGGCTCTACAGTCGTAACCACTTCAGTTCCAAGCGGTGCATCGATCTTGGTTTCGGGCTGACGCTCGGTGAGCTCGGCAATGAAGTCTGCCACCGCCTGGCCTTTCATGGCGGTCCGTGATTTTTAGTCTATGTCAAACTCGCTAAGTTTAATGGCCCACTTGCTGAGGCGCCCCGAATGTTCAGGATTCTCCATCACTTGTCTCAGTGGCTGATTGGTTAACACCTGGATTGTATGGGCCTGGAAGTACTGGCGGAGGCGTCTTGCGGCAACGATGAGTGCGAGAGCCAGTTGCTCCAATGGAGGATACCGTGTTTCTGCCCCATTCATGCCCCTTCCGGCATAGAAAACTGGGAGCTCGTCCTGGCCCTCCCGCCGGACGATGGCGCAACTCACCGCTGATTGAGAAACCGCTAGGTAATTGTATAACGTCTCTCCCTGGACAGGGATGGAGAGGAGTGGAACTGCCGCCAGGTATTCCTTCAGGCCCTGGAACGCAGCCTGACACTCTGGGTTCCAATTTATGACCTTCTTGTGGGTAGTTTTAAGGACTTTGAAAAATAGGGCGCACCTGTCGGTCAGTCTGGAGATGAATCGAGACAGGGCGGTTAGCTTGCCCTGGAGGCATTGGACGTGCACCTTCCACTCAGGGTCTTTCTGGTTGAGGATGGCTTGTACCTTGTCAGGGTTGTCCTCGATGCCCCGCTCGTTGATAATATATCCCAGAAATTTGCTGGCGGTGACGCCAAAGAAACATTTTTCTGGGTTGAGGCGCATGCAGTAGGCCAAGAGGATGTTTATTATGATTTACAAGTTTGCCACATGTCCGCTGGCCTTTATGCTCTTGACCAACATGTCGTCTACATAGACTTCAATTATCTTGCCCAGATGTTCCGCGAACATGGCGTTCATCTGACGCTGATAAGTTGCCCCTGCGTTCTTCAAACCGAAGGGCATCACATTGTAACAATAGAGGCCTTTGTCAGTGGTGAAGGTGGTGCACTCCTGGTCGTCAGGATGCATCCTGATCTGGTTATAGCTGGAGAACGCATCCATCATACTGAGGAGCTCATGTCCGGCGGTTGCGTCGACGAGTTGGTCAATGCGGGGTAGTGGGAAGCTGTCTTTCGGGCATGCCTTGTTAAGGTTTTTGAAGTCCACGCACATCCTCCATTTGCCGCTGGCCTTTTTGACCAAAACCAGGTTGGAAATCCACTGGGGATAAATGACCTGGCGGATGAACCCAATGCCCTGGAGTTTGGCAACCTCTTCTCTTATAGCACGGTACTTCTCTTCGTCGAAGGCTCTGCGTTTTTGTTTCATAGGATAGAAGGATGGTTTGATGCTTAACTTGTGTGTGATGATCTCAGGGGAGATACCCGGCATGTCTGCATACGACCAGGTAAAGACCGCAGCGTTTTCACGTAGGAATGTCTGCATGACGCCAATTCTGGGTCCAATTGAGCGCCTATGCGGATTGTCAGCTCAGGGTGCTCGTCCGAGATGCTGACAATCCTTAGTGATGTTTCTGGGTTGACCGGCTCCTTCCTCACGTACTTCTTTTCATCTTCCCTGGGGTCCTCAAAAATGTTTGGTGGCGGTGCCCGGCTGCCCACCGCTAGTATCTCATGGCGGCGGGTTGATTGTGCGATAGTAGTAGAGTAACATTCACGTGCCAACTGTTGACTTCCCCTGACACAGCCTGTGCCGTTGGGCGTGGGGAATTTCATGAGCAGTATGTACCCGGCGATGATGCACTTGAGTTTGTTGAGAGCCGGCCGACCGATGATGGCATTGTATGAGCTGAAGCAATCGACGACTATGAACTCCGTATGTATTTCAGCCATACATGGACTAGTACCAATGACTAGTCGCATATAGTCAGAGCCCAGCGGTTGTGTGACGTCACCGGAGAAGCTGAGTAGTGGTTCATGATCTTGGAGTAATTTCCTGTTCCGCTTAAGGCCGTTGTAACAACTACTGAATATAACGTTGACAGCGGAGCCGCTATCAACCAGGATTCTTCCCACCGACATTTTGCCGATAATTGCGTCGATCAAGAAAGGATAATCGTGGGGCAGTTGTACTCCGCGTTCCTCCTCCTCTGAGAAGGTAATAGGCTCCCAACCAGATCTTGGGAGTTTAGCGGACTGTTCGTAGCGGATGTTGCAGACTTCCTTTCGGTGATTGACTCGCGCATAACGTTTTCTAGCTCTCTGAGACATGTTGGTGATTGGAGCTCCGCCGTAGATTGTGTTGATGCGGCCCATGGGCTCAATGTCGGCGATCACAGGTGGCGGTTGACGTACCTTGAACTGCTCTAGTTTGCCGTCACGGTATAAGGTCTCAATGGCTGTCTTGAGGGCGTTACAGCTGTTGGTATTGTGACCGCTGTCTTTGTGGTATTTGCACCATCTGCCGGTGTTTCTTGGCTTTCCTGTTTTTGGGTATTTCCCCGGGGGCGGTGGTGGGATCTGATCCTTGCACTGATTGTGTATTTCTTCGTACGAAGCCGTGAGGACTGTAAATACTGCATACCGCTGGGAAGACTCCGTATGCTTGTTGCGGTTGTCCTCGTATGATGGGTGGTTTCTCTTGTAGTGTTGGTCCTTTTGCCGCTTGTTTTGGTACTGACCCTGCTGCCACTCCCTCTTCTTGTTAGTTGGCGGTGTGGAGGTTTTACTAGTGGTCCCCTGCTGGCTGGAGAAGGGTTGTGTCGACTTTGGTAGAGCTGCTGGTGGTGGTGGGATTTCTCCGTATGTGATGAACTCTGCCTGGGCATGAATGACCGCCTCACTCATGAGGTGGTCGTATACCGCATTTGGGTGATTGTGGTTGAGGTGATAGAGAAATGGCCCTTTGAGGAGTCCCTGCTTAAAAGCCGCCGAAGCCATTGTTTTATCAAGATCACGGCACTGAGATGCTGCCGCTCGCCACCTTGTGACGAATGCCTTCAGTGTCTCCTCCATACCCTGCTTGACGTTGAACAGTTGGCTTGTGTTGTGGTGCCCGGCGGATAGTAGGATAAACCGGGAAAGGAAAGCGTGCGACAATGCCTGGAATGAGTCAATAGACCCCGGCGGGCATTCGAAAAACCAATTCATTGCTTCGTTGTCCAGCATTTCGCTGAACAGGTGGCAAAGGGTGGCGTCATCGAATCCCTTGTTGTTGGTGACCTGCTTCAAGGTGTCCATATGGACGAAGGGGTCAATCTTACCGCTGTAATGCGACATTTTTGGAGTCTTTGCATACGCCGGTCTAACGGCCAGCAAAATTGCAGGGGTGAATGGTCCTGGCCTGGACGTGAAAAGTGGATTTGAAGCTGGTGCCGGGGTGCCTGATTCCGCCCGGATTAACCTTTGTTCAAACTACTGCATCCTTTCCAGTATTTGAGCGGTTGTATCGCCTGCAGGATCCAGCCGGGTACTCCGCTGAACTGAATCTCGCCTGGGAGCGGGTGGGTTTCCTTCTGTTCTCGCCAGAGGTCTGGAGCGGTGGGTGTGCAGTGATGACTCCGCCTCCTGTTCCAACATTAACTAGGGCACAGGGGGTGGTCCCATTTCAGCTAGTTCTGGTGGGTGTAGCGGGACCTGAAGATGCACGACTGTTGTTGGTATCAATGCTCCGGTACCAGGTCGGCTGTGCCTGGTGCTTCGCGACTGCTCGCTCCTCGCCGGGTTGGCGGTGGCTTCCAGCGTTTTCTTTAACTCATCAAAACGGGACACAAGCGTGGCCACCTTCCTTTGGGCCTCGGCCTTTTCCTTGCGTTCTTGTTCACGCTCCCTGTTCGCTTTGTGAAGATCCGCCAATGCCAGCTCATATAGAGAGGCGAGGTCTTGGCCTGGCGGGCGGCTGCTACTTGGGTTCGTCTCACCGCCGGGGTTGATCGGGGTGGTGAATAGCGCGCGGTTGATGCTTACCGCTGGGTTGGTGGGTTGGGGGATTGCGGATTGATCTGCCTGCTCATCAGCGTTCCCCCTGCTGTCGTTAGTCATGGTAATTGTGGCGGGATGACCTTTTGTTCGAGGGTTCCCACAGACGGCGCCAATGTTGATGCTCAGGTTCAGCGGTGGCCGATCCCTAGTTTTACGCAGGTCCGAAGGGCGGACCGCTACTCCGCTGATTGGATGATTCCCGTTTACTGTAACACGATAGACAGGGCGTCAGAGGGAGACCGCGCTGGGCGGTCTTCACTTCTCCGATGCCTAAGTCAGTCACTGTATATGGACAGTATTACAATAAATGAGTAGTAATTGCGTAATTAATGAGGAGAGGAGAGAACCTTTTTATATGTGAGGAAGAGGTTGATCTTCGTCTTGTTGCCGATGTGGGATTGATGTGCTTCGATTCCCAGCGTCTGGAGCTTCTGACGTTCTCTTGACGCGGTGCGTGGCGGCGCGTCAACGGTGATCTGGGGGCGGCCCAGGGCTCTAGCGGTAGCCTGCCTGGCCGCTCCTTCGCAGGTCATCCGTTTGGTGGGAGTTGGTACCTCTGGCGGTACAATGGGCGTGGCCCATTATAGCTAATTATGCTCGTTCTGGCACATGTAGGTACAGAAACAACTCAACGTTTGCAGTAGCATTGTAATCCTGAAAATAAAATATCCAAAGTGAATGCATTGCTTTCCAACCTCCAATTTCATCATTGTAATCCTAAAAATAAAATATCCAAAGTGAATGCATGTAAGTTTGTTATCACCAAGAGACCACAAATATATTTCCTTTTACTTACAGGTGAATTGAATTCCAAGTTACATGCGTAAGTCCCAAATGGCAAACAACTCAACACCTATCATATTCAATCCATAGTCCGAACATTGCAGTCATTCAAGTTTAAAGGTGCAGATGGGATATTTCTTTACCAGACACTAAGACCCTACACACTCCTCCATTTTTTCAACAACTCATTCATTAAATTGATGAAACCTTAACTGTTAAGTTTATAAACAAACTTCTTCCTAGTTTAATCTAGTTTATAAACAAACTCATTCATTCCACACCAACCTCTTCTCAATTCAAAGAAGCAAATCATTGATCATAGGTGCAAAATGAGAATAAGAGTATATAACATACACAATTTGGAATAAGGCTGAACTGATATAGAGATACATAATATGAAATGAGTTTTAAATAAAAGAAGAGCTGAACTACTTTGAGTTATGAAGTGTTTCCATTTCTGAAATTTTCTATATAGTTCAATGTTTAGGAACAAAACTGAGATTTGGTACATATGCCTGCATCTTTTACAAAAGATTCAGCTTGAAATATGCAATACATGGATACTTGTCAACATTTTAATTGTGGGTTCGAGAAAGTCTTGTCAATATCTTTCACAGAACACAATACAAAGGCAATTTCCACCACCTATATCACGTTGCAAACAAAACCATTTATTTACCACAAAGGGAATTGCAATGGTTAACTTTTCTAAGCAAAGCTTCAAAAAATATAAACTAGCCATTAGAGAATCATATTACTATAGTCATGCCAACAGACTACTAATGGAGTAATCTTCCCCTTTGATACTACTAATCCTACTTGCGGTACTTAATAATCACTCAAACAACCATGACCACAAATATATCAATTCTGAAGGATCCAATCCTAGAAACTTAGTCATATTCATGCATATACCAAAACACAGGACCAACAAAAATCATACTGCACTCAACTTAAAGAAAATTATAAAGAGAGCTGACCTTCAAGTGAGCAGTAGCTTTGTCCTTGTCAGTGAACACTCCAGTAGACTTCATAACAATATCGGCACCAACCTGATCCCATGGGATCTCCTCTGGGTTTCTGTAACAAATAAATCACATAATTGATTTAGCACTTGGATATATAATCGCATACTTCACAACAACTACAAAATCAACTCTATGTAAACCATTATGAACTCTAACATATAATGGCAGAAGTAAAGCCCAAAAGAAAAACCTAAATCTCTTAAACAGAGCTACAAAGGGAGCTCGTAGCTCTTTCGATCTTCAAAATAGACTAAAACCCTAACGTATCCTATCAGAATTTGATGAAAGTTCACATAATATGAAAACCCAATCTAATTAACAGATTTTAAAACGAACTCTGACATACATATGTACATAGTACTGACCTTTTCCTTTTGTTTCTCACCCTGAGGTAGGATCTTGAGAGGAACGATTGGTTTGTAGATAGCCTGGTAAACTCGACAGGACCGAAATTGAAGCAATTAGTCGGTTACATTCTGCTACGAATTTAGCAGATCTAGAGAGGAAAATAGCTTAAGGCAGTCATGGAGAGAGGAGTAAATCTGAAAGTAATCATCAATGTGGGATCGAGATGGAGTCATGGGGTCAAAGAAGAAAGAGAGCACAGTAGAGAAAGAAAAGAAGTTTTCTTTTAATCAAAAAGATAGAATCGTTCAGATATTGTTAATACCACCCTAAAGTGAGGGCAAGTGTTTTGTAGTAGCAAACTGTAAAAACTTGCGACGGCTAATGCTTGCCGAAGTAAATTTATAGTGGTTGGCGACCACTAAGGGCGACGGCAGTTAATACAGTCACAAAATCTCTATACAATTGCGACTGTCAAATTTTTCTGTCACGAAAGAGGAAGCTTTAGCGACAACAATTAAACGCCGATGCAAATTAGTGAAGCCAATTGAATTCTTTTTTGTAGTGAATTAAAAATATAAAATAAAATAAAAACTATAAACAATCAACGCACCAAGCCTTGGCAGTGCTCGGCTTAGCTCATACTAAGCCTATTCAAAGCCACTAACTTGTAGCCTCAAGCGAAATATACACAAATGAGTCGATAGATTCAATGATTGAGAGTTGATTTGAACTTAACAAAAAGTAATAAAATGTAAAGCGATTACTAAAAATGCAAAGGAATTAATAAAAGTGTAAACAATATGAATGAGAATGCCGGGTGCTAGGGAGGTTCCTTCACTCAACTCTTATGTGTCGGAAGCTAATCTAATGTAGATGCAAATTTCCTACTTTGGCGGTAGTCGTATCCAAGGCGGTTCAAGGCTAATTCTCTTTCATGGTATTCCTACTCCGGTTCAAGGGTTGTAGGAAATCACTTGATATGAATTAAAGTCAGTTCAAGGGCCTCTAATTCACAACAAGAGGCCTAAAGATCGAGGAATTAGACTACTAAGCGATCCGCCCACGCATTCACTCAACGGGTGTAAATCACCATGCTTATAGCCCCTCGAATACAAAATTGAAGGTTTCTAGCTTAGGAATTAGAGGGGGTTAGGCCTCTAACTCTGTCTTAGACATGTTCAAAATACACACCCTAGAGTTGACTAGGCTTCTAGATATGCATTTTAACCCAACAAAAATAGATATAAGCATCCATCATATGAAAATTGTATCATTACATTAAAATAAGCATCTTTTACACAAGAGTTGGGCTAGGGCACACAACTTTCACTACCAACAATAAAACTACTCACTACCCATCATTAAATTATCATCAATATACATAATTTAAAGAGGAAAAAATGAAGAGAAGTAGGGAGTAACAAGAACAAGCCACAAATTGCTGTAGAGCAATTATGGCTAACCTTGATTTATGGGTCCCACTTTTACCCAAATTTGATAGTGATGAAGCTCTTAATGCTTGGGCTTCCTCTTTGAATCTTGTGAAATTGATGATGAGTAGTGGTGGAGAAGTGAGAAAATATGGAAGAATAATGGGTTGGTGGTGGTGCTCTCGGTGAGGAGAAGAAAAGATGAGAAAATGGTTGTTTAGTGGAGTGTGCGGCTACTGTAGGTGAGAGAGGGGATGAGAGAAGATGAGGTATAATTGCAATTAATATATGAGGTTCTTGGTGGTGTATGGTTGGAAGAAGAAGAGAGATGACGATATTAAGGGTAAAAGTGTATTTTGCCATCTACTTGACACTCTTATATAAATAGCTGACTAGTACCCTCACTCTGTAATATGTTCTCATTCTGAATTGAATATTATCTAGAACTTTTCTTTATCATTTTCTTTCTTTTTGCTCAAGAAAATATACAAAGCTCCATGATAAAGTAATCTGGGGTTCACATCCAAAACCAATTGGCAATGGATGGAGTGGCCCAAACTCTTATAAACCTATAGGCAAGGTCCCATTTTTCCCATGTGGAATGTACATATTCTCAACACGCCCCAGCACGTATGGCGAATTTTCAAGCCATACACGTGGACAACTTTGGACGACGTGGAGCTCATGTGGCCATTAGGCATGCACACGTGGGTAACCCGCTCTAATACCATGATAAAGTAATTTGGGGTTCACATCCAAAACCAATTGGCAATGGATGGAATGACCCAAACCCTTACATCAGGCTGAGGGGAGGTGTTAACAATATAGGTTTAATTTCCTGTTTGCTTAGTTACTAATTAGTTGCTAATTAGTTAGGTCTACTAATTACGTTTATGCATGGTTAGTTAGTTAGTGGCCTACAGCTGTTATCCACGCGTCCTCCACATAGTGACTCATGTCTTGGTATTGTAAATAGAGCTCTGTTGCCCCAAACTATCAAGCAATGGTTCCATTCACCCCAGATATTGGTATTCCATAGTCTGCACCTAATTCTAGATATTTGTTGAGCAACAGTGTTGGAAATGAAAATTTCACACTAATTCATAGTGGGGCTTCTCTTAGCTCTGGAAACCTTGCATCTAATCATCCCAAGTTTATCAACTCCTTTGAAGAAGCAGTCAACAATGGTTTAACTATGCAGGTTCCATCTACCTCAGCCACAATCCAAGCATCTGCAAGTATTATGGAAAAAGATACTAACTAGACTGTAACTGATAGTGAGACCGGAAATGTTCAGAAGACTGAAAATGAAGAGAAGAGAGAGAAGAAAGATGAAACTGTGGACCCAAGTACTGAAGGTGTCACTTTGAACTCATTTAAGAAGCTTTTGAGTAGCCAAAATGCCTTCACAAATCTTTCTGGAATTGGGTTTTCCACTTCCACCATTTCTTTTGGGCTTATTTCCAAGGATGGGTCTGCATTGAGGACTAGCTTAGGTTCACTTTTTGAGTCAAAAAATGCTCTACCTTCTGGTCTTGGTCTATCTAATAATGGAAGTTCTTCACTCTTTACCACAACAGAGCCTTCAATTGTGTCTAGGAGTGACACCCCTTCAATTGTGTCTAAAGAACAAGAATTTCGAAGATTGTCTACAAGGCATCAACCCACCAAGCAGCTCATGTCTACTCCTTTACAGACCTCTTCTTCATCATTTTCTTTCTTTTTGCTCAAGAAAATACACACAGCATTCATATGGGACACGTGGCAGTACATGATAGATAGAAAGAAAAAAGAAAATACACACAGCTTTCAGATGGGACACGTGGCAGTCTATGATAGAAAGAAAGAAAAAAAAATAGAAAGAAAGGGTGAAGGACATGCACGTGAGGGAGGGAGGAAAAGATGCCATTGATGACGTCATCAAGGTAAGATTTTTATATATTTAAATAATTTTTTTCTTTTCTCTTCTCTTCTCTTCTCTTCCTTTTCTCTTCTCTTTCCTTTCTCAATGCATTTCCGCATATACTATCAGAGACAATTAAATTCTGCTCCCTTGATGAAGTTGCCCACTGTTGACCTGCATTAACTATTTCGTCTTTTTATCCAAACTCCAAATTGCTCCATTTTCACTTTGTTTTCTTGCAATTTTCTTAACTCCACTTATTACCTACAAATAAATAAAAATGGATTAACTATATATTAAATAACTTGAGGATTAGCTTAATTTTAGTATTTTAGATATAATTACACGTGTACAAATGCGTGTAATCACCTCTCCCATACCGGAAACGAAGCTCTTCATAATAGTCTCACGCTCTAGACCCTCTACTCTAACCGTCATTTCATTTTCAGTGAAAACCCCAAACGTATCAGAAATCGGCGACTCCTATTCGCAATAACGGAATCCTGATCAATTTTAACTTCTTCTAAATTGGGCTTATCTTCTGATTTGAATTAAGGGGTGTCTTGGATGACGGTGGGGGACATGATTTGTGCTCCGGGTCTTCGGGTTGGGCGGCGAATGACTCGAAAAGCTAATCGAAGAAGAGGTAAAAATGGTAATGTGACTTTGATTTGATTTGAGGTGGGTGTTAAAATGGAAGTTGACACTCTGCAAAAAATGGAAGGCCCGGAGTTGGGGATGAAGAGTGAGAGACTCAGAGAGAGAGAGAGAGAGAGAGAGAGAGAGAGAGCGAGAGAGAGAGAGAGAGAATGACACAAGCGAAATATAGTGGTTCGTCTCCCGCCTTAGCGGGAAACTCGTCCACTTGAATGTTACACTAGTGTGTTGAGCCTTGCGGCCCAAGGGGATTACAAAACATGTAATGGAATCATGTTTAAGTGGGAGGAGGTATTCCTTTTTTAGGTGAAGGAATGCTTCTCCTTTACATTTTCTTAGATGTGGGATGACTAAAATCACTATTCTAGTCAAGAAAGCATGTTTGTGAAAGCAACTTTGCAAGGCCGGGAATGCGACTTTCGGATACCGTAGCGTAGCTTGAACATAGGGCTACAAGATGCAAGTAGCGGTTGGGCCTCACCATGGCTTGTGGGTGTCCCAAAGAGGGGGTTACTTATGCTTGGTGAGATAGTAAACTAGTCATGCTAGTAGGTATCTACAAGTCCCCGAAGTCCCCAAGTAAGAGGAGCTTCTTGGTTGGGGAGTTATAAACATGATGTCACCAAGCATAAGTAATCTTCGAGAGGGGCCTAGCCCCTACAAGTCCCCGAACTCCGTAAGCAAGAAGGGACTCGTTAACCTGCACAACAAAGACAAAAAACAGGCATATGTAGAATGCTCGTTGCCTTGGGCAACAAATGTGAGTTGCGTTGATATGCGTTGGCATATATGAACGTATAGGGTGCGTGATACATGTTTGATGTATACACGTGAATGGCGCCGAGTACGATCGATTATGACGTATAAACTCGAGTACGCATGTGGTTGTGTGAACATATGAATTGCATATGATAAATGTAAGTTGCATGAGCGTTGCGAAGGTAAGCGTTTGCAATTTGTGAATGATGAATACGTGAACGCTTGTGTTTGTTTGGTTGTCGCTCGTATTAATGGAACGCGAAAATTCAATTTGTTGCAAGCGACAAATGGTAGAAGAATTCAATGTTCCATTAACTTTGTGGTGTGTCGAGTAGACATGTGTAAAGCTCGAGGATTGCCGGGAAGGCATGAGAGGAAAGCTCGTGAGTAGGAAACTCAGGGTTGTAGGGAAGGCATGAGCGAAAGCTCGTGGATTGCCGAGAAGGCATGAGCGGAAGCTCGTGAGTTGCCGGGAAGGCATGAGCAGAAGCTCGTGGGTTGCCGGGAAGGCAGGAGCGGTAGGCTCAAGGGTTGCCGGGAAGGCATGAGCGGAAGCTCAAGGGTTGCCGGGAAGGCATGAGCGGAAGCTCAAGGGTTGCCGGGAAGGCATAAGCGGAAGCTCGGGGGTGCTGCGAAGGCTTGAGCTGAAGCTCAAGGATTGCTGGTAAGGCATAAGCGGGAAGCTCGGGGGTGCCGCGAAGGCGTGAGCGGAAGCTCATGGTGCCTGGAAGGCATGAGAGGTAAGCTCGGGGGTGCCGCAAAGGCATGAGCGGTAAGCTCGTGAGCGGAAGCTAGTGGTGCCAGGAAGGCATGAGAGGTAAGCTCGGGGGTGCCGCAAAGGCATGAGCGGTAAGCTCGTGAGCGGAAGCTAGTGGTGCCGGGAAGGCATGAGCGGTAAGCTCGGGGGTACCGTGAAGGCATGAGCAGTAAGCTCGTGAGCAAAAGCTCGGGGGTGCCGCGAAGGCTTGAGCGGTAAGCTTGTGAGCGAAAGCTCGTGGTGTCGGGAAGGCATGAGCGGTAAGTTCGTGGGTGCCGCGAAGGCGTGAGAGGCAAGCTTGGGGGTGCCACTGAGACAAGAGCGCGAAAGCTAGGCGGTGCCGCTGAGGTACGAGCGCGGAGCTCGGTGTTGCCATGAGGCATTAACGGGGAGCACGATGGTAATGCCCTAAGGCATGAGCGTGGCCATTGCTAATTATGCTGGGCTGTATGTATAAGTCCCCGAAGTCCCAAGTCAAGGAGGGTGTTCTTGCGGGTTGATACCAAAGCGTAGCTTTGTGCCGTATATCAAGAATAATTAGTGCGAGTGCGTCGTCCATCTATAATTGGTTGGAGCGAAAACTTTTACCCTTTCGGGTGGGCCCCCGTTAGGCCCTCCGAGGAGTCCCCCACTCCTAGCTATAGACCTCCGGATGGCCAGAAAATTGTTTGATGAGGGGAGCTGCGTTTAAGCAATGGGCGTTAGGTAGCGAACCTAATCTTAGATACCCAAGCGTTAGGGTTAACTGCCGGATCAATGGCTGCCGTGGGCTGTGTTAACTGGTCCCTTTACTTTTTCTCGAAGGAGAAAAGCTTGACTACAATACCGCGTAGCGGTCATTGTCATTATGAGGCATTGCCTTACCGCTTGGCGGTTGGTCGTAGACCATAGACTCGTAACGTTTGTACTTGTATGAAAGATGACAAACAAATAGAGCAAGTAATAATATTTTGTTTGGGTGTCCCATGTTTATCTAATTGAGTTGCAATTAAAATAGAAGCATGGCATATGTGCATAGCATGTACTTGTAATGTGGATGCTAATATTATTTTTTGCATTTTTGTAGATATGCTAAAGGATCATTGAGATCGGTATGAGAAGCATGACATATCTAGCATGTGAGGTCTAGAAAGTGTTGTCAAATCTACGAAATGTTGTTGGCATGCTCAGAAGTTTATGGAAGCATGTAAAAGTATATCAAGTGTGATATTCTATAAGCATGCGTAAAGTAGTGAAAGCATGTAGTGGCTCTAATTGCGAGAGCGTAAGATATGGTTTACTTATCTTATGCCGATTTGGTGCGAATTGGAGTTTGGAAGTGATATGAGTACCGAAATCATATTGGAGTTGTCCAAGCATGACGCTCCATTGCTAGTGGCGGATAAAGTATTCCGATAATGTCTGTCAACTCATGGTTGCGGTTGAATGCCCGATAGAAATAATTTTGAATTTCCTTAAAACAAAATAGATGATTAATATGTTGATTTGTAAAAGCAACATCAATAATTTGCATATGCGCTTTGACAAAATGGTAACCAGAGTGGTAGTTGATGACAAACAACTTGCATATATCAATATAGGCATTGAAGTAGGCTAAACAGATTGGGTATAACATTGTCAAGATGTATACCTTCACTACAGAGAGCCGTAGAAGTATGAAATACCCATTAATTAAAGATGGGTACGTATGGTATACACATCAATTCATTTGAACTTAGGTAGATATGCATGGTTGACTTCCCCAGCTAATTCATATGTGTGTGATGTTCTGTTAGCCAAACTGAATTATGCATAATAATTATCACATGTAATTTGGACTTATGACACAATAGTCATCAAGTGGTGGCATAAATACCACTGGTTATGCATTTAGAGATAAATGAGAGCAAGTCACAATTAAAGGCATGTGTAATTGCATGGCATTTTAATGGCACCTGGGTGGTGGGGGTACATGCATATTTCATGAGGTTGACTATGTATTTGTATATGCACATGCAGCAAAGATGGTTGTAGATACCGCCAAGCCCATAACTAAATGTGGCTGTGTGATAATTACCTCAATAGTGCATGCATAGGTGTCCACAAGTTGAGAACAAGGCACTTACAGCTAATGTACGACTAGAGGGATAGTTGATAACATGTTCATGTGCATCAGAAAGTGATGTTCAAGTAAATGGCAGTTTGACAATTTATGCAAGCTAGCTAAGCTAGTTGTACGTGTATGGCTGCATGAATGCGAGAAGTACTAGGATAAAGCTAGCTGAGGTGTTTAGCATAGAATCATGTGCATGTGTCAAAGAAGTTATTCAGTGGACATATGGATTCATCAAACAAACATGTAAATACAGCATGAAGTATGAATGCATAACAAGTCGAAGAGCACAGAGAAAAGGACTTAGCTCTTCGTAAGTCAGATTCTGGGTACAGATTCGGGGTGTGGAGAGGTCTGGGGGGTGCCCAGAGAAAATGGCTGGTTGAGCATATTTTGGTCAGCGACACAGTAGAGCTGGAGTGCAGCGGACCTGGAGCTAGGCGGTGCCTGGAGCTGGAGCGCAGCGGAGCTGGAGTCCAGCGGAGTTTTGGCAAAGATGGTTCTGCTTAGTGGAGTTGCTCATCGAAGACCACCCGGCGGTGCAGTTCAGAGGAGACCACCAGGCGGAGGCCACCCAGCGGTGTTGTCTGGCTATTATGGACAGCGGAGCCCTTCCCAAAGACTCAATGGGGACGCTTGGCTGAGATTCAAGGCTCGGTCATGACCTTGAGCTTGGCGAAGGCTCAGAGTTCAGTGGCAGGTTTGATCAGAGGCTTGGAGTCAAGCGGAAGCTTGCTGGTCAGTTGAGGCTTGGAGTCCAGCGGTACTTGGAGCTCAGCAGACCTGGAGGTCGGCGGAGGCTCCTAGTTCGGCGGTGCTTGGAGCTCAGCGGATGCCCTGACTGATGATGTTAGCCTTGTTTTGCCACTGGCCATAGTTTGGCGTGCACAGTTCGGCGGAGACGCTGGATGGTAGGCCTAGCGGAGCCTGGTGCTCAGCGGAGAAGCCTAGAGGAGGTTTTGCCGCTGGTTGTGGTCGGCGATGAGGCCTGGCTGGTGGTGGCAGTGAAGCTTGCTGGCAGTGTCGGGCGGAGCGATGAAGTTTTGGCTAGGGCGGTAGGTTTGCTGGCGGTGGTAGCGAGCTGGGATTGCAGCTGACAGAAGGCATGAGAGCTGAACAAAGAGCTTGAACGCTGACTCGTACCGCTAGTGCTGGCGTGTTGGTGCCGCTGCTGTTGTGATGGCATGCTCAAGTAGCCATTGACGATGATTGAGCGAGATCACAGTGGCCAGCCCCGATGATGATTGAGAGCGCCAAAGTCTCCATACTAAATCTCTGGGGTGTCCAGAGAAGACTTGCCCCAAATTTTTTTTTTTGGTAGTTCAATGTTGACTTTTCATATGGACGTTGACTAGCCCTATCAACCGTTGACTAGCATTTGATCAAAGTTGACCAGAGTTGGTCGGCGGTGACCAAGCGTTGACCGGACGCTGACAGGCCAAAGCTCGTGGTAGGTGACGAAGCCTTTATGTTGGCTTCCCACAGACGGCGCCAATGTTAACGTTTGTGACCGAGGGGTCTAATTAACGATAAGTAACGAGAGAGAGAGAGAGAGAGAGAGAACGACACAAGCGAAGTATAGTGATTTGTCTCCCGCCTTAGTAGGAAACTACGTCCACTTGAATGTTACACTAGTGTGTTGAGCCTTGCGGCCCAAGGGGATTACAAAAGATGTAATGGAATCGTGTTTAAGTGGGAGGAGGCATTCCTTTTATAGGTGAAGGAATGCTTCTCCTTTACATTTTCTTAGATGTGGGATGACTAAAATCACTATTCTAGTCAAGAAAGCATATTTGTGAAAGCAACTTTGCAAGGCCGGGAAGGTGACTTCCAGGCGACATATTTGCGACTTCCGGATACCGTAGCGTAGCTTGAACATAGGGCTACAAGATGCAAGTAGCGGTTGGGCCTCACCATGGCTTGTTGGTGTCCCAAAGAGGGTATTACTTATGCTTGGTGAGATAGCAAACTAGTCATGCTAGTAGGTATCTACAGAGAGAGAGAGAGAGAGAGAGAGAGCAGAGGAGAAAACAGTGGTGGTGGTAATGAGATTTTCAGCGCTGTGTGAATATGTGATGGGTCTTATGTTTTGTGGGTTTTGGTGAGGGTGAAGGCACGGATCTAGGAGATTAGAAATTAGGGCTAGGAAAAGTGGGTCTGGGGATGGTTGTGTTGGAGGGTAGGTGGTGGGATTGGATGGTAAGCTTTGGTGGTGGTTATGTGATCAGAGTAATATTTTCTATGTTTTTAGAATCATTTTCCCTACATTTTACTTAATTATTCTCTTAACATTATCATTTTTAACTTACTTTATTGTTTTTAGATAGAAATGAGCTGCAAATGCAAGAAATGAGCTAAAGAGAGCTAGAAATGATGGAAATGAAGGCAAGGAGGAAATGAAGCACAGAAATGGAAAAGAAATGGAGAAATGAAGCTTTCCTAACCCTACTAGGAAAAAGAATCCCAGTTGAAGTAGGAATCCTAATGCAACTAGGAGTAAGCTCGAAAAAATGGTGTTCGGAAATGAGAAATGACAGAGTCCTAGTTGGACTAGGAAACCTGATGACACTAGGAGTCCTGGTGATGCCAGGAGATGTTGTGGCTTCAAGATGACTCAAGATGGTTCAAGAATGTTCTAGAATGCACAAGGAATTTCGGTAACTAAGGATTGGGCTTTGAAATTGTCTAATTGAGAAGTCCGGCCTAGAGATTGAAGCATGTGACTTGCACATGAGTTTCTAGATCCTTCTTGACATATTTGAAGAACCCTAAATCGATTTTTATTGGTTTTTGCCGAAAAATAATAGAAGATCCATGAAGATTTCAGCAAGAGTCCAATTGGGGATATTTTCGGATTTCCTTGATATTTATGAAGAGAAAATAGAGGAAGAAGTATTGAATTATGATTCTACATTCAAGGAAGCCGAAATTGAGTCTAAGTACATGGAGAATTCGGCCAAGGGGAAGTTTCCTTGTTCTCTAATTCAAATGGAATTTTCTTATTGGTTGAATGATGTTACAAAAGAGAATTCCTAGGAAACCCTAACCCTAGGCCGTGCACTATATAAAGGAGGGGACAGTTGCCGTGCAGATCATCTCTCAACCCTGAATCAAAAATTGCAATCTCTCCCCTTTACTCTCTCAAAGTTTCGGCCTCTCCAAGTGTTCAAGAGTTTGAAGCCGTGAAGCAAGTTCTTCCTCCATCCTCCATCCTCCATCCTCCATCCTTGCAGCAGCTATCTTTGTTGTCCACCACCTTTGAAGACTTTCTTGCGTTCTTGAAGCATCTTTAAAAGTGTAACCATGAACCTTAGAACTTTGTTTTCTGTTTTGTTTTCTTGTAGCTTTAAAATCGAATTGTGTAGCGTTCTATCTTTTTGGTTTTCTTGGATGTTACGATTTCATGTAAGATTAAAGAAATGTTTTGATGTTTAGTTTTCAATAACCTTGAAGCATGATTTCGTTTTAGGATTTTCATATTTATAATTTGCGATTTCTTTATATGTTCTTGAATGTTTGTTGGTTTTTGTTCTTCAATCCCATCTTTCATGTTTCAATTTCTTTGATGACCAACTTAGGTTTCGAATTGCATGATTGAATCCATAATAAGATGCTAGCGTTCTAGGTCTTGTTAATTAAAGTGGAAAACCTATAATTACTTAGGTAAATCAACAAAGAGAATTTCATGCTCGATTAGCGTTCTAACTTGTGTGTTTTTCTTAAATCAATCAAACTTTCTTAAGTGTTTAATGCTTTGGATATGTGTGTTTTTGGATTGGTCACTCATTAGCATGCATGTTTAATGGGGTTAACTATGGTGCGTTCATCTAGTTAATTTAACTAAGGAAAGTAAAAAGGACTTATGCATGCGTTCATGGTTTGTTCTTGATTGATTTCGTGTAAGTATGTGTTTTGATTCCAAAATTATGATTTGTATCCTTGAATTCGTGTTAAAGGTTGTAAATTACATCATTGCATCTCATCCGTCCATCCTATCTTGATTTTGGTTGATTGGTCATTGTAATTAGTTAGTTAGATAATTAGTTTAGTTAATAAAATAATTTCGAAATCCCCTTTAAGTCTTTATAAATTTTCGTAAATACTATATACTTGTGATTAATATTCTTTCTTTGACGTTTAAATGACAAGAGCACCCTCAATCTACGGATAGAACGATCCCTATTTGCTAAATACTACAATTGTCAACAGGGTTAATTTTGAGAACTCATTTTGAGCTCATCATTATGGTGGTAGTGGCAGTGGATTTTGGTGTGAAGAAAAAGGAAAAAAAAGAATAAAAGAAATTAAAAAGTAAAAAGGAGAAAGATAGGGTTATATTGGACATTTCACAACTATCAAGCTGAGTTGGCATGAAAGAAACTGCCATATCAGTGACGTAACAGAATATTTGGACGGAGTGAAATTGAGAGGTTTGAGAGTTTTTAAATCAAATTAAAATGTCAGGGATTAAAACAATATTGGAGGCAAAGTACATGGACTAAACATAATTTAATCCTTATAAAAACATCTAAGAAAGTGTACAATATATATTCTTTGAAATGTCAGTAAATATTGGTGAATACTGATACTTATAATCCCGCTAAGGTGGTTAGTTGATTTTATACTTAATTGTACAAAACTGTTGTTGGTTTTATATCCAAGAGTGAAAAATAATAAGAAAATTGGAATGTTCATTATTCTCCATCCTTGAATTTAAATCCAACGACACTTGTGCATATTTGAGTACAAATTAATTGATTACGAGAGTATGACTCTCGATACATAAATGTTAGTTTCAGATTTAATGTTTTCCTAAGACATTGATCGATTCTTTGAAATAACATATATTTGGAGGGAAATTTTGGTTGTTTCAAATATATTGAAAACCTTGCTCAATGAAGATAGAGAAATGACATTGGTGGTTAGTTGTTTTTATAAGGATTAAATTATGTTT
>BDJD01008939.1:56244-67900 GCA_002564525.1 Rosa multiflora
TAAGAGAGAAATTTCATGTTTTTTATGTATAAATGTGTTAATCCTCAATAAATTTTGAAACATGGATTTATACACTCTTTAATAATTTAGAGATTTTTTTTTTTTTTAAAGAATACTCTTTAACAATTTAGAGATCAGGGATCTAATGATAATTCTCGCCCGGGGCCTTGAAAGACTTAGGACCGGCCCTAGATGTGAAATATATATAGCTTGATTTAACAATGTTGCTCCAGTAGTAGTAGCTATTTGTAAATAATATACTAAATTTTATCGAATCATAAACTGACATGTGGACAAAAGAGGATAGAGAAATATAACTTTTGCTTTAGTTATGCAAGATTCTCTAGCTAAATATAACTAGCCATTTTAGCTAAAGCTAAATTTAACTTGAGTATAGCTGGTCTGTTAGAGTTGATTTTTGCTTTAAAAATAGTTATATATAGCTAAAAATTAAATTTAGCTAGTCTGTTGGAGATGCTTTCAGGATCCGGATCCAAGAATAGTTTATATGAAGGATGGCTTAAGGGTCATTACATACGCATACGTACGCAATATATATACAAATTATTAATCAAGTACTTCTGCTTTGAGTAGTCTGATTGGTTTTCTCTTATTTGTTGGATAGTGCCAAAGAAGATATTATCAACGATGCTCCGGTGCAAATGCAAGCCATAAGTAGGAATGCCGCGGAAAGATTTTCCATCTTGAGTAAATGGTTAAAATTGTCTAGATGTTAAAAAAAAAAAAGATGTAATTTCGACAGAATATATAGGGATGATAGAAAGCTGGAGAGAAAGGCCAAACTCGATCTCATCTATAATTTTCTTTCTAACAGCAGTACCATCAGCAAACCCTAGGCCTGCACCCACTCCCGTAGCTAGAAGGAATGACACAGCCTGCAAATAAATTAAATTAACCAGGCATGCATGCATGAACAAAATTCAGGTAATTGAAAAAGAGATCTCTGAAAAAAGGATTTGTTCCTTAACCCATAAAGAAAAAATGGGTAAGTAAAGAAGAAATGTCAAGGCGAACATATAGAGGCCCAGCTTTTCTAGG
This sequence comes from Rosa multiflora, assembly GCA_002564525.1. Taxonomy (NCBI): domain Eukaryota; kingdom Viridiplantae; phylum Streptophyta; class Magnoliopsida; order Rosales; family Rosaceae; genus Rosa; species Rosa multiflora. The sequence continues at coordinate 57,304 of BDJD01008939.1, forward strand.
GTTACTATGGAAAACTGCGTTCATCCTCACTAGAGATCAGGTTACTGATCGCATAATCCATATATATACATAGGTTAAGACTATGGTATGTTAATGTTTCTCATACATCAACTATTTTTACCACTTTGAGTAGGGGTGGGATTTGAGAACCGGGAACCGGTGGAACCACGCCGAACGGCGCAGGAACCGACGGTTCTATTTGGTGTCTTGTTTAGACAATGTCCATTTTTGCAAGATCCGAACCGATTAAAATGGAACAGTTCGGTTTTGGTTCTGGAAAAAGCTTACCAGCAGAAACCGTAGGAACTGATATCAAGTACATAATAACCATATATTAATTATATTGAAGCCTTTTATATAACCCTCAGTTCCTCCTTTTCAATCAAAGCCATCAGATGCAGCCGGAGTACTGCCCCCAACCCTCAAATCAGCTCTTCCCCAATTCAAAAAATCAAAACCCAGAAAACGATACCCTCCTCAGTTCATCTGTGAATCTACTTTCAATCATTCAATCATTCAGATCAATCATTCAAATCATCATTCAAACCATACCCTCTCAGTTCATTTGTGATATTTGATTACTGGACAGGAAGTATGTCATTTGCAATAGCCGAAAAACTGGAAAAATGAATATTTTCATTGCTGTGTTCAAGAACCGAAAATATTGAAGAACCATCTGAAACTTACGGTTCAGGTTATAAACGGTTTCTTACCTGAAAACTCTCCAAACCGAATCGGAATATGTTCTTCGGTTTCGGTCCCGGTTCTTGAAAAAAATAACAAAACTGGAACCGATCCCAGGCCTAACTTTGAGGACTCATTTCCATATACATATACGTACTTTTCTCGGAAATCCATTAGTCATTTGACGATCGTAATCATCTTTTTAATATATATGATACGACAGATTAGTTTTTTGTACACAATTCAGATGAACAATTTCTGTTTTGATTATTCAGGAACCTAAAGGATGAGAAGTTCCCACTATATATGTTGTTTGAACAGTTACCAGAAAGTAAAGATGACGGGACTTTTTTTTAACCTTACTAGAGAATGCTTGCTTGTAAAATGAAGCGTACTAACCTTATCACCATAAAACTCAAACAGAACAACTCCATCGTGGTCTACTAGCCGTTTCCCAGTTCGCAAGAAGTAGAGTACTGCTAATGGAATTTGCAGCAATGCGCGCGTAGGCCAGTCCGATCGCAGTTGTAGTTGTACATATCATGTACCTGCAATGATATAATTATTGATCCTGAGAGTAATTGGAATACTAGATATTGAACTATAGATCAAGAGACGGAGTGTTTACACATAAGATTGGATTGCTTGTAGGAAAATGTGATTCTAAGATCAGAATAATGCCGGCAGTCATTCAGTCACAAGCAAGATGAGTGAGATTAAGAGGAAAACCACGCAGAGGACTCTAAGACAAAGTGAAGTAAAGTAAACAGTCTCTTCTGGTGGGTAGTAGTGTAGAACTATCCAAGATTATAATTTTGGGTGGGCTTGAACTTAATATATATATATATATATATATATATATATATATAATAGTGGAGAATTTCGACAGTGCGAGAGAATTTTATTAATTAAAAAAAAACACACCTAGTTAGGGAGGATGTAATGAGTCTTACCCCTCAAATGCATATACAAAAATGAAGAACTAGAAATCACATTTGACCTTGAAGACTCAATATTAGTTCTTTGAAACCATGTAGTAATTTTTTTGATCGCTTCAGTTTCGGTTGATCATTTGACATTTTAGTCTAACACCTATAAATTAAGAAATTAACTTATATTAGATAAGAGAGAGCATCCTTCAAACAAAGACTAAAACCAATAGCAAAAGAACTCACTACAACTCAAAACCAATTTTGAAAACAAAAACAAAATAGCAAATCAAGGATCGCAAAGACGGAAAAAAATTAATATTTAACAATTCCACAAAGACAAAACCAAAGACAAACCTTAAGAGTGCTCATCAATCCAAGGATTGCAGCAACCCAGCATTCCCAATTTCATCAACCCAGAAAAGTGCTCATTCACATCTTAAATTACTGAAAAATCTAGAAAAACACCAATAAGCTCAATGAACCCATGATTGTTGCCACAATGGAATCCCAGAAAGGCACAAATTCACAATCCAAATTTGCTCCCAATTTGATTTTTGCAAAATCAGATTGCTCCCAATTTGCTCCACAGATTAAATCGCATTAGTCACCTTTTGGCCTTGCCCCAAACACAAACCCAACGAATTGTCTGGAAATCAATAACAAATTAAAAATTTGATAAAAACTTAATAAAAATTTCCCCTAAATTGAATCGATTGAAATTCAAAAAAATTATAATAAATACTTACAATTTCAAGAGAGGAAGAAAAAGACTAGAAGAGTTGTATTTGAGCTTGGAATTGAAGACTTTTTGGAAGAAGACTAGAAGAGTAGAAGAGGAAGAGACTCTTTGAGGTCAATGCAGTGAACCACATAGATTTGAGAGAATGTGAGAGTTTAACTTCGTTTAGGTGGACTCGACATAGCCAAAATAGACTTACAAAAAAAAAAAAATAGCATATACATGAGTTTTTTTTTAGCCTAAAAATTTCGAGTGGGCTTGAACCCAACCACTTTAGTTTGTAGATCCGCTCCAGGGTAGAACTCTTGTTGCTTGTTACATATGTACAAAAATTTGTCATGAAATTCCATTGATTATAAAATGTACATGCCTCCTTCATTACTCATATAAATTCATCATTTAAACTAGGGCTACCACTTGGTTTGGTAATTACTAAACCGACCGAATACCAACCGATATTTTAGATTCGGTAAACCGACGTTTTGGCAACCGAGACCGATAATACCGAAATTGAAAATTACCGAAAAAGTTGGTTTGGTTTTGGTAAATACTGAATCTACCGATTATCTAAATATTAGATTTATATACTACAGTTTTCAATACACATACATGTATATTAAGAAATAAACATAAAAACTTTTATAATAGTATGAACATTCTACATATACTACATTAATAGTACATGTATTTTAAGTAACCTAGTCAAAGCAAAGATGGTTAAATAACCTAGTTTTATTGAAAATTGCTAAAACTTGATGTCATATATACAAAAGAAAGCTATAATCAGTAGATGAATACAAAATTTATGATTATAAATGTGATGCCCCGGAAATTCGTAATTATTTTCCGAGGAATTTCCTAAATCTAATTTATGGTTGTTGGACGGTTTTGTGGCTCGTGGACAGAGCGGAAGTGTTTTGGACGAATTAATTATTTGAAAAGTATGACTTTAGGGTGGTTCAAGGTTGACTTTTGATGCGTTAGGATTCTCCGAAAACTTCCTTCACGAAAGTTGTAGAGCGCGTCGATATGAGTTCGTGGATATGTGGAACACGTAAATCGGAGTTCGTATGAGGAAGTTATGGCTAGCGGAAGAAGTTTCCGTTTTAGTATAAATAGAGAAAAATCAGAAATTATTTCATAATTCCATATTTCCATTTCCAGAAATATTTCTTTTCTCTCTTCTCTCTCTCGTCTGCACCTTCAGAGTCGAAGTTTTTCGACTGACCCGACCCGAACCCGGCGATCCGACCCGGTCGGAACTTGTAGCTACGGCGACCTCTTCCGGTGAAACCAGCCCAGAACAACTCGCCTCCTTGCTCCAGTCGTCTCTGTGGTGGTCTCTAGCGGCGATTCTCCTTCACGGCGGCGCTGCAAGGCGGCACAGGTTGAGGAAATCGGACCCGACCTGAAAACGTAGTTCCGGCGACGTCAAGGCTTCAGGCTTCCATCTTTGGCTTCGTAGCAGTCGTCTGAGTCTATCTATGGTGTTTGTTTCGATCGATTTACGTAGAAATCGGTTCAACTCAGTTGGGATTACTGTTCACGGTTTGTGAGGTAGTTTTCGACCCTTTATGCTTGTTTTCTGACTTCGATCCAGTTATGAAAGTTCACAAGCATGCTTAGATGAAGCTTTTTGATGTTGGGAGTTTTGTGAAATAATGAGTTTTGGCCGGTGGCGGTGCGCCTCGGCCTGTGGCGGCGTTCCGGCGGTGTTCCAGCCATGTATGGGACTGTTTCTGGTATTATATGTCTTCTACTAGTCGATACAATCATTTCGATATATAATATGCAAATTTTGGAGTTCGAATGGATTTGTTATGATTTTTGCCTTTTCATATCGGTGAATTTATTTGATCCGTGAGGATTCAAGCGTCCGATCGACTTATGGTTTGGTCTCGTGGGCCTATTCCGGAGACTTTGGGAGGTCTCGGATGTGGTTTTGCCTCGATTGGCGCCACTTTGGGGATTTTAGTTCAAAACAGGGGTTTCAAACTTAAATCAAATGTGAATCGTTACTGATTGAGATCATTGGTGATTAGGTGCTTCTAAAGGTGAATTGGACGAGTTGTTGGTGATAGTGTTAGTTCGGTTCTGTATAGAAGACACAGCGGGATTCTGAGGTGAGTAATCTCACGAAGTTCATTCATGGAACAGGTTCACCATACTGTTTTGAGAGTTATTTAGTTAACTGCAAACTATATTTGGTAGTAGTAGACATTCCTGAGCGGATGACTATGTATATATATATTTACGTGAAATATATACGTTTTGGTGGTTTGTGGGTTTTGAAACAATATGCATGAAATGATGTTTTTTATTGTTTTGGGATGTGGCTTTTGGAAAACAAATGATTCTGGAAATGTTGATTTCGATTTTTTTGAAAAGCGTGTGATTTGTGTTTTTGAGGAACATTTTAGTTCGCGGGTGGTTTGTTTAAATGTGGGTGTTGTACCGGGAGTAATTGATAGGGATCAATTATGGAGAATCTTTCATTTTAGATTCGTGTAACATTTTGGGTCCATTGTGACTCCTTTAATGTTTTGGTATTTATACCGCGGGTCCAAAGACTTACGAGTCAAGGATCGTGGGTCACGAAACGTGATCGTGGGTGGAAAAATCGGGACTTCACGCCTTTGGCCGGGTTAGTGAATACAATCAGTTAGAGCTCTAGTCTGTTCGCCGTGCTTTGTTTCTTGATTGAAACGTGATTTGTTTATTGATCTAAACGTGATTTGAGTGAGTTTACCTCGTGATTTGTGTGGGTTTATCCCGTGATTTGTTTATTGATTTAAACGTGATTTGAGTGAGTTTATTCTCGTGATTGGTGGGGTTTATCCCGTGATTTGTTTATTGATTTAAACGTGATTTGAGTGAGTTTATCTCGTGATTTATGTGGGTTTATCCCGTGATTTGTTTATTGATTTAAACGTGATTTGAGTGAGTTTATCTCGTGATTTATGTGGGTTTATCCCGTGATTTGTTTATTGATTTAAACGTGATTTGAGTGAGTTTATCTCGTGATTTATGTGGGTTTATCCCGTGATTTGTTTATTGATTTAAACGTGATTTGAGTGAGTTTATCTCGTGATTTATGTGGGTTTATCCCGTGATTTGTTTATTGATTTAAACGTGATTTGAGTGAGTTTATCAGGTATTTTGTTTTGATGACTGAACGTTCACGCATGTATAATTATGGGATTATATATATCGATTTTCATGTGTGTAAAATCAGGGGCGTGACAGTTGTAGTAAACTCTGAGGAGCATTTAAGTTTTATTTTATTGTTCACAATTTAATTTGTAAGCTTATGTAATATTTGACTCTGTGGAACGGGTTAATATTGACATAGTGGGTTTAGGGCATCAATATGTACTTGGGTTAAAAGGAAAAAAGTTTCTATGTATTTTGTATTGATGGCTGAACGTTCACTGATATATAATTATGGGACATATCGATTTTTATTTGTGTTAAAAATCAGGGGCGTGACAGTTTGGTATTAGAGTGTAAGATGCATATTTGGTGACAATCAATACCCCTCGAGTGATTGCCCGTCTGCAGCGGATCCCCATCTGATGCTCTTCGGTATTGATATAGTCATTGGGTATGCAATGAGTGTTGGAATGTGAGTCTTCAAGGTAGTGTTGGCTCAGTGAATAAGTTGTAGGAGCTTAAGGTAGCTTCTAGGAGTTATGGTCTTTTGAGGAATGAGGGCCTTTAGATTTAACTCGGGATTGACGTAGGGAGTGGAAATTGTATGCTCAGACGTCGTGTTATGGTTGCTTTAGTGATAGCATTGACTTGTGCTTGTGTTGAGAGTTATACAGGTGTTAACCACGTGTTGCTATGCTCTTTAGGTGATGGATTCACAAGGAGGCAGAGCTAGGGGTCGAGGTAGACCCAGAGACAGGGGTAGAGCCCGAGGTAGGGGCAGGATTCCTCCCCCTGTTGAGGAGATATTTGAGGATGAGGTCGAGGCATCGAATGTTGAGCTGCCTATTCCACCTGTTGTGGAGGTTGCGAATGTTGTGGATCCCACTCGTTTGTCGAAGTTGGCAAAGGAGATTTCAAGGTTAGGAGGAGTTCCATTCCAGGGAGGTACGGATCACATGTTGGCAGATCAATGGATCGAGAACATGAAGACCTACTTCGAGATGGTCGTCTGTGACGACATTGAGAAGAGGAAGATTGCGGCATTTATGCTCCAAGGCGATGCAAGGGTATGGTGGAGCGGCGCACAGAGAGTTATGGATGTGTCCACCATGACTTGGAACAGTTTTGTGGAACTGTTCAAGAAGAAGTACTTTCCGCCTTCAGTGAGGGAGCAATTGGAAAGGGAATTCGTCTTGTTAGTCCAAGGGACTAAGAGTGTGAGGGAGTATGAGGCTGAGTTCTCAAGGTTGTATCGCTTTGTGAGGAAGATGGATGCTGAGAGCTTAGCTACGAAGTTTCAGTGGGGACTGAATGCTTCGATCCGGCGCGATGTCGCTGTTCTGGAATTGAAGACGGTGGAGCTCATTTTCGCTAAGGCTATGACCATTGAGCAGGAGAACCTGATCTTCCAGGAGCAGGAGTCGGCTGAGAAGGACTCCCGAAGGAAGGGAAAGGCAATTGCTGAGAGCAATGAATAGGGATGGCAATGGGGCGAGTTGGGGATGGGGATCACAATACCATCCCCATCCCCAGGGTCATTCTATTCCCTCATCCCCGCCCCAATCCCCAATAAAAATATATTGGGGATTCCCCGTCCCCATCCCCACTGGGGACTAAGCCTCCAAACCCTCCCCAAATCCCCACTAAGAATTTAATAAACAAAATATTTTTTTTTCTCATATTGCCTTTTTTAAAATCAAAATCTACAACAAATAAATTTAAAACATGATTAAATTCATAAATCATAATTTAGTGAGTACAAAATTCAAAACACCATTAAAGTAAAGTAGTAAATGTATATATTTATTATTTATATTATAAAAAATAAATTAAAATATAATATATTGGGGCGGGTTTGGGTATGAGGATCACAATACCATCCCTGCCCCATCCCCATTCCCCATTTGTCCCCGAATTCTCCCCCCATTAGGGGCGGGTATCCAATGGAACTCTGCCACGCTGGGGATTTTTGCCATCCCTAACAGTGAAGGGACTGATAATCAGGGTGGGTCCTGGAAGAGGCGAAGGACTCATCAGCAGGCGCCAGCTAGGGAAGCAGCTGCACCTGTCGGGCAGGTGGTACCCTCGAGATGCTTCAATTGCAACGAGGTAGGCCATGCAATTAGATTTTGCACGAAGCCGAGGAATTTGTCATGTTACAAATGTGGCCAGATGGGGCATTTCTCCAGAGATTGTACCCAAGCACAAGGCAGGGGACAAGGGAACCAGCAGAGACAGCTACCACAGGGAAATGCGAGGGTGTTTGCTGTTGTTCAGCGAGGTGCTAGGGAGGAAGGTACTTTATCTAATTTTGCTTACCTTGCTAGTATTGTGTGAGGTGATAGAGTACTTCGTCCCGTGGTGTTGTTTTATTTTATTTTGTGTTGTGTTGTGTTGTGCTGAGTTTTGCTTGATGTCTCTAGTTAGACTTTGTCATATGACTTCCTTTTTGGGCGAGGGTAGTATGTGCGTGATGCATCTTTCTTCATTATGGCTCGATTGTGCGATAATGCCATGTGAGGAGTTATGTATGGGTGATCAAGGCTAGACCTTATCGTGATTTTGTGTTCTAAGATGGTAGGACGATTATTGAGCTGTAAGGCAGATAATATTGTGATAATAGGATTCTGGACTCTTGTGTGATTTGTGAGTTGTATTCCAGTCACAGAGTTTTTGTGGGTAGGGTACGAGGATGGATATTCATGAATGATTGGGTTACCACCAAGTGGTGTGGTAACGATTCCTACTGTTGTGATACTAGGTGAGGTACCTGTATCCATTATTGATCGAGGTAAGTTGTACTTCGAGATGAGGGCATTCTTGCTTAGAATGAAAAAAAATTGGACTTGAGCTTGGTTTATGCGTACTTGTAGGTGTAGTACGTGTAAATTTCGGGACGAAATTTCTTTAAGGGGGGTAGAATGTGATGCCCCGGAAATTTGTAATTATTTTCCGAGGAATTTCCGGAATCTAATTTATGGTTGTTGGATGGTTTCGTGGCTCGTGGACTGAGCGGAAGTGTTTCGGACGAATTAATTATTTGAAAAGTATGACTTTAGGGGGGGTTCAAGGTTGACTTTTGATGCGTTAGGATTCTCCGAAAACTTCCTTCACGAAAGTTGTAGAGCGCGTCGATATGAGCTCGTGGATATGTGGAATGCGTAAATCGGAGTTCGTATGAGGAAGTTATGGCTAGCGGAAGAAATTTTAGTATAAATAGAGAAAAATCAGAAATTATTTCATAATTCCATATTTCCATTTCCGGAAATATTTCTTTTCTCTCTTCTCTCTCTCGTCTGCACCTTCAGAGTCGAAGTTTTTAGACTGACCCGACCCGAACCCGGCGATCCGACCCGGTCGGAACTTGCAGCTCCGGCGACCTCTTCCAGTGAAACCAGCCGAGAAAGACTCGCCTCCTTGCTCCGGTCGTCTCTGTGGTGGTCTCCAGCGGCGATTCTCCTTCACGGCGGCGCTGCAAGGCGGCACAGGTTGAGGAAAATCAGACCCGACAGGAAAACGTAGTTCCGGCGACGTCAAGGCTTCAGGCTTCCATCTTTTGCTTCGTGGCAGTCGTCTGAGTCGATCTATGGTGTTTGTTTCGATCGATTTACGTGGAAATCGGTTCAACTCAGTTGGGATTACTGTTCACAGTTTGTGAGGTAGTTTTCGACCCTTTATGCTTGTTTTCTTACTTCGATCCAGTTATGAAAGTTCACAAGCATGCTTAGATGAAGCTTTTTGATGTTGGGAATTTTGTGAAATAATGAGTTTTGGCCGGCGGCGGTGCGCCTACGCCTGTGGCGGCGTTCCGGCGGTGTTCCGGCCATGTATGGGACTGTTTCTGGTATTATATGTCTTCTACTCGTCGATACAATCATTTCGATATATAATATGCAAATTTTGGAGTTCGAATGGATTTGTTATGATTTTTGCCTTTTCATATCGGTGAATTTATATGATCCGTGAGGATTCAAGCGTCCGATCGACTTATGGTTTGGTCTCGTGGGCCTATTCCGGAGACTTTGGGGGGTCTCGGATGTGGTTTTGCCTCGATTGGCGCCACTTTGGGGATTTTAGTTCAAAACAGGGGTTTCAAACTTAAATCAAATGTGAATCGTTACTGATTGAGATCATTGGTGATTAGGTGCTTCTAAAGGTGAATTGGACGAGTTGTTGCTGATAGTGTTGGTTCGGTTCTGTATAGAAGACGCAGCGGGAGTTTCGAGGTGAGTAATCTCACGAAGTTCATATCACGAACGGGTTCACCATACTGTTTTGAGAGTTATTTAGTTAACTGCAAACTATAGTTGGTAGTAGTAGACATTCATGAGCAGATGACTATGTATATATATATTTACGTGAAATATATATGTTTTGGTGGTTTGTGGGTTTTGAAACAATATGCATGAAATGATGTTTTTAATTGTTTTGGGATGTGGCTTTTGGAAAACAAATGATTCTGGAAATGTTGATTTCGATTTATTTTGAAAAGCGTGTGATTTGTGTTTTTGAGGTACATTTTAGCTCGCGGGTGGTTTGTTTAAATGTGGGTGTTGTACCGGGAGTAATTGATAGGGATCAATTACGGGGAATCTTTCATTTTAGATTCGTGTAACATTTTGGGTCCATTGTGACTCCTTTAATGTTTTGGTATTTATACCGCGGGTCCAAAGACTTACGAGTCAAGGATCGTGGGTCACGAAACGTGATCGTGGGTGGAAAAATCGGGACTTCACGCCTTTGGCCGGGTTAGTGAATAGCATCAGTTAGAGCTCTAGTCTGTCCGCCGTGCTTTGTTTCTTGATTGAAACGTGATTTGTTTATTGATCTAAACGTGATTTGAGTGAGTTTATCTCGTGATTTGTGTGGGTTTATCCCGTGATTTGTTTATTGATTTAAACGTGATTTGGGTGAGTTTATTCTCATGAGTGGTGTGAGTTGTGTGTGGTTTGAGTTACTCATACGAGCTTGCAAAAGCTTACCGGGTTTGTTGTGTGGCAACCCGGTGCACCATTCAAACGGTGTAGGGGTTAATCCTGCAGGTCAGGATAATCGTGGCTGAAGTGGGGGTTGCATACTTGCAGCTAAA
>BDJD01008940.1:6195-22052 GCA_002564525.1 Rosa multiflora
AACGACCAATACTTTTATAATGCGGAAGCTATGACAGCTATGCCTCAACCCCAAGTACGCTCGACCTCAAGCTAAACTGGCCTGCAAGCTGGGCATTTAAAACCGAAGGGCCCAGGGGAAAACATTTAAACTCCGTTAGAGTGAGTGGACGAAAAATAAGTAATTTCAAATGAATAAGCAAGACTTAATGCTTTCCCAAGTTATTCTCTAAAACCTCGCGTGCAGTAACAATCTTGAAAACACTCTTAATCATCCTCTATCCTTATAAAAACATCCTTTTCATGAGGCTCGTTTGATGACTAGAAAGGACTGCTGTCTAGTCATCTCATGCCATCTAGGAGGGACTGCCACCCAGATGACGCATCGGAAGGGACTGCCAACCGGGATAGGAGGCGGTGGATAGATGGGACTGCCAACTAGCCATATGTAGTAGACGGGACTGCCGACTAACCACATGTAGTAGACGGGACTGCCGACTAGCTACCTCATGTCATCTGGAAGGGACTGCCAACCAGGTGACGTATCGGATGGGACTGCCAACCGAGCTGTAGTCTGGAAGGGACTGCCAACCAGACTATTACCTAGAAGGGACTGCCACCTAGGTAAGATACGCATGCGCCAAAACTGGCCTCCTTAATAAACTGAATAGCCTCCTCAAGAAACTGAAAATAACCTCTTTCAATCACTTGCTTTCGGAAAGGAACTCGATATTACCTCAATAAATCAATAATAATTTACCGAAAGCATAACTCAGTAATAACTCGCTAACTCAAATCTCAATATCTCAATAAATCCTCGAAAGCATAATCACATACTCTACAATTCAATAATTGCTTTCGGAAAGAAAGCTCCATCTAACTCAAGTCTGATAAGTGCGGAATTCAAAACCCAATAAATCTCGATAAATCAATCATGCTCAAATATGTGCTAAATCTCTCGCACTCGAATATCTTCATAAAAACTGATATTCGAAAACAATAATTCTCATAATATTTTCCAAATCAGTCACTTCCCGAAAATCATTTCCCAACTCAATAACTCATAGATAATTAGCTTGAAAATCTACTAAAAGCCCTCGGGAAGGAATTTCAATACTAACCTCGTAATTCATAAATAAAACTCAATAAACTAAATCTCATAAGATCATAAAACTCAATAATTCAAATTATAAATTAAATCTCAATCGGAAAAATGCTAATATACTGCATGCACAATTAATTTAAAATAAATGTCCACTCACAGTACTATATAGGCGATCACGCATACGAGTTCATTCGTCGAGCAGTAACTCGGTATAGCGCCCTGTACACAATTATATTATGTGAATAACAATTCGACAATTAAATACGATTCCAAAATCAAACTTCTTAGGCCAACATCCCCATTTCCTTCTCCAATTCAACCCAAACTTGATCACTAACACCATTTCATTAATTCACAAGTTCTAGGGTAGATTCGAGAGAAATCCGACGGTCGGATTCTCGTAAATCGATAGTCTAAACTCTTACTTTTTGAAAATTCATAATAAATTCAGACCATCACCAATCTTCACCAAACTTCATATACAAGCTCTACAACATTAATAGGATTTTATAGGCTAAAATTGAAGTCAGAAAGCAGCCCTTTAGGGCCGCCATACGCCACCTACAGTGGCGGCGCCGACCACCGGCCACCACCTCCGATGGGCACCAAACTTTGGTAGTAGCACCTCCTCAACACACACATTAATTTCCTCAACTGTGACAAAGTCAGAAAATGAGTAGAAATACCTCAAAAATTAAGGAGAAGGTTGAACCCGAGTGAACAGTAAAATCTTCTAATTATGCTTTCTTCCTCCACGCTTCGAATCGCTGCAAGAGGTTTGGAGAGCATGAAGAGTGGCTCAAGGAGCTTCTAATGGACCTGGGTTTGTGGCCGAAGGTGACCGGAAATCGGCGTTGACCATTTTGCTACAGTAAAAATGTTGGCTTCGATCTCCACATTTCCGGCCAAATCGCGGTAAACAACTCCCACATGCAGGTTAAGGAGGAGGAGACGAGTCTATCTAGGCCAGCAGCTCGCCATTTGGTGGTCTGGAGGAAAAGATATGCTGGAGGGAAAGAGAGTTGCAGAGGGAAGAGAGATAGAAAACCACGGGAGGGAGAAGAGAGAAGGAAAAAGAAAATTTACCCGGCTCAACAGTAAAAAATTCAAATATATACTTCTTACTATGAACAATAACTTTCCTTTTTTGCGTATAACTTTGGCATATGAGCTCTGATTTTTACGTACCACATATGCACGCGCTCGGTTTAACGTCCACTACAACTTTCATGAAGTAAATTTTCTCAAATTTTGACCGGAACAAAAAGTCAACTTTTAGGGCCCCCTAAAATGTCGAAACGAAGCCAAAAAGTAAATGTAAATATCGTTTACCCATCGAAAGACTTGTAAACTGGTAAATTTAGGTTCGGGACGTTACAAATACTTAAGGAATTCTCCTTTAACTACATACTTATGAGTCTCCAGCAACCACTATGCCAAAATCTTTATCAAACGACAGAAGAAAACTGTTGTCTGATTTGCAGTGTCACCGTTGTAGACTGAGCCGCTGTCTGTTGAAAATTCAGACAACGGTGGAACACAGTTGTCTGAGAAAAATACAGACAATGTGTATGTATTAAACGTGTTGTGTGATACTCGGCAGATGGCTCAATAGGTGGCTCGGCAGATGTCAGGCGCAGCTGCGAGGCAGTTGCAGCACTGCCTTCAGACAACAGTGCTAGTTTTGAAGCTGTTGTATGTTGAGCTTCTCAGACAACAGACTTTTATTTTGTGTGTTGTCTAACTTATATTCAAACCTCAGTTCTTGAACTATATCTGTTGTCTGATTACCTTTGGAACAACATAATTGAATTTCTTCTGTTGTCTGTTTAACTTTGTGACAACAGAGTTTAATTGCTTCTGTTGTGTGAGTGTAGATTAGAAGACAGTACGTGATTTGTTAAAAACCGATGTGTGATATGAATGATTGTAGTGTAATTTGTCCTCATTTTTGTCCATCAAACAATGGCCAGTTATCATTGTATCTATTCTGTTGTCTGATTATTTGAACATATCCCATTCCTGAATTAAATTGTGCATTTAATCCATTTACATACCAAATATAAACATTGCAAACCATCAATATAAACATTGCAAACCACTAATCATTGAAGCCAACATTTTAAACAAAAAAAGCATTCGAGCGCATGCCCATCCACTTAACACATCAAAAAGCTGATACATATATATCTATCGTTCCAAAACATGCAACACATGGTGCATGATAATGTACCAACAGAGAAGCACAAAAAAGGATACTTTTCTTAGCAAAAAAGGACCAGCAACAAGCTATCTTTTGACTGTTCCATTGCCACAACCCACAGCACCAATAAGTGAAGGGTCAACAAATGCAACCATGTCCACCATTTTATATGCCTTCAACTGATCATAGAGGTACCTAATAACAAAAATTTACAGCAAGTCATTGGGTTTCAGCAACTATACTTCTTATCGAAGCATTCGGGGGAGAGCACATATATATAAAGAACTGAATATATATTTTCTACCTCTGGTACATGGCAATGCAAGTTCCGGTGGTCAAAGACTGGCCCATATAATACCTGCAAATAAGAAACAAAAAAACTATCAGATTGACAGGGCTTACTCTTAAGGCATGGTAATGATCCTAATTAAAGAGACATAACCAAAACCGTCTGTATTATATCTTTTAAAACACACACAACCTAGCTTTGTTATATCATATTTAAAGTGTTATAAGAAGACATTCAACCCCAGACTTAAAATTACAACACAGCTCATACGTGTAAGGAAACTGAAGAAACACCATATGTGTACCAGTACATGGTCAAATATGTTGGTGACCTGACCAAACAAAGGTGAGAAAGTTAAACAATGTCTAAATATCTATCATGACTTAAGAACATAGGAACACGAAAATGACAAACAAAAGAGAGCAATGAACAAATACTAGAAACAACATATAAATACATTAGTCTATAACGAAAATTATTACATTCATAGATTACCGTATATAGAACATGATCTCTTGCATCATATAACGGACTTGTGGTGCAGCTGTACATTCATACAAAAATAAGTATATGTGCTTTAAGCTTTTTGAGAAGTGGTGTTACAATTGGAGAATTCAAAAACAGAGGTATGAAAAATGTACCATTAGGCCGGAAGATATATGCCACAGCATTCTACCAAAACCATAAACAAAAACAAACAGCGAATCATAAACAAAAACAAACAGCAAAAATAGTAAACATTGAATGTAAGAGGCAGATAAGAGCACAAGTATGCTAGTACTTTCATGAACGGAATGATACACACTCAGAACCTTAACAAGATCTGTGTCAAGCCAAAGAAAAGTTAATTAGCAAGAAATTCAAGATGCCTTACAACCCAAATATAGGCAACCAAACAAATATCGTGCTAATAAAAGAGAATTGAGTGGCAGGTTGGCTAATTAATCAGCACAAGTCTCCTACCAGGAAACATTTTAGTGACTGACCAATAGCTTGAAATCCTTTATTGCCAAACAATCAAAATTAGCAAACTAGTACACAAATCATTGAAAGCATAACAAGACTAGTATGTTTAGGTCAGTAACAAGATTCTATGCAAGGTACACACACACACATGTACTAATGGATGCAGTTCCTATATGATAGTAAAATGCTAGGCCAGCAAATATGCAGTACAAACTCTGCATATTTATCATCCACCGAAATTACACAAATCATTGAAAGCATAACAAGACTAGCATGTTTAGGTCAGTAAAAAGATTCTATGCAAGGTACACACACACACGTATTAAAATGGGTGCAGTTCCTGTATGATAGAAAATAAGGCAAAAAACAAAGTCAAAACCAACCTTCAACTTATTTATCATCCCATTGTTTTGGTCTAGCTTCCATTCCTCCACTAGTTCCTCCAGTCATTGTGCCAGATTTTCACAACATAATTCCATCAATAGTTACAACTAATTTAAGAGGGGTAGACAAAAAAAGTTAGACATCCAGCAAAATATAAACATGTCCGACACAGAATACTTATCAATAACAAAGTAGAACTCATTACCTTTGAACCTCTCACCACTCCAGCTTAGGCGCTTAGCCTCATCAAGTTCGTCACAAACAAGAGTATTGCCAACCGCAAAAAGAATACCCTTCTCCAAGGCATGATCAAATGTTTGGTTGTTAAGTAGACAAACTAATAGCACCATTTTGCAGATTCTCATGAATAAACTTATAGTTTTCTTACAAATGAAAAACTTACAGAATATACACTACACATGCAGACAAACACCAACAAGATTGCGTATCTTCTCAACTACACACTTTGCGACAATAAAAGTTTGCACACTAAACCAATGTAGGCACTGGTAGAAGCAGAAAATAACACATCATACTTCAATCTCTCTACTGTACCATAAGATAAAAAAGGACAAGCGGTGGAATAAAGCAAGAAGACTAAGTGGTGGTGTTCCAAACTTGCAGCAACAAAGTCATCTCCTTGTGGTCATGTCTTTTGTTGACAAGTTTTGGCGGTGGAAAGTGATCAAGACACATGAAGACAAAACTTCATATATAATTAAGCCCTACTCTATAAACTATAGCATGCTGCAGCTTCATTTTGAAATGGGAATTAAATGGCAAAATGACAAGAGCTAATGTCCAGATCATTGGAAAAGAAACATAAAGCATACAATGGAGTTGGTGATGCAGTGAAATATGCTTAATTGAAGCATGTTGTGTTCGGGCAATTTCAATTGGTGTCACAATAACAAATGTAGAAAGGAAACATTATATTATATTAAGTTGTGTCTACCTTTTTGTGTTTTGTAGAGGGAAGAATTAACATCAAGAAGGGTTTTGTTAGAACTTAGATAGCAGAATTGCATACCTAGCTTCCCTTGGTGTTAAAGGTTTAATCTTTCCGTCCCTAATTTATATCAAACAGCTAAAACTCCAAACTAACCACAGTAATATATCTAAATGCAACATAAAACATTATAATCTGTAAAGTAAAAGAGCAAGTCTCTCTCTTTCACTCTTAGTTCCATAGCAACATACCATTTTTTTTTGCAGTAGCCATATCTCTCATTTGCTTCAACTCCAATTCTTCGTTGTCAGCTTGCATTCTTATAGCACTCCTACGATGAATTGGAAACAACCCAAGTTAGAAAATAGACAAGAAAAATTATATAAGAAGAGAGAAACCCAGTAACCAGAACATAAAAAAGGTTGAGAATTTACTTATAAAATGGTGGAATCTGTAAGAGGTCCTTTTGGTTTTGAAGAAGAGCTTGAAAAATGGTTTGTTTCTTATGGTAATTTGGTGGGTTTTTGTCTTTGAAAACTAGAGCATGAAATGGTGTGAGTATTTAGAGACGGAAATCCCAGAGCTTCCATTGGAGTGAGAGAATGAGCGTAAGATCAATGGTGTGAGTATCAAGCATTTTTCATAAGATCAATCAAAGCAGCTGCAAGAAAAAGATGGAAATAAACTACTAGAATGTTGTACACATCTGGAGAGATTCTGAGAATGTTTGATGACATGGAAAAGACCATCAAAATTAACATACCATTCATGTAATTTTAAGGACCAAAGTAATCCAAGTCTCCTGTCAGAGTCTCCAATCCTTGCATTGAAGAAGGTATGGCTCCAATAGGCCTATAAAATCTGCAACCACTTCAAAGAACAAACAAATAAGGACTCAAATGTCCCTCCACTTTACGGAAAATAGTAATAATTGGCAGTACAATATCAGGAAATACAACTACAAAAAATGGAATAATTACACCAATACTTTAGAAGAAAGTAATATACATACTCAACTTTTGTAACGAAAAGATGCAAGCATTATAATATCTAGGCATAGAACTAAACCCATGGAACACTTTTTGTATTGCACAAAAACTCAATGAAATGTTTCCCAACTGTCCAACTAAAGACCATATATATAATAAAACTAATAGTTAAGCACACTGAATACATGAAAGCTCTTTCTCATATATATAAAACAAAGCATCTCAACTAATATGGAGTTGGTGGTTTCCTTGCGTAAAAGAAAGCAACCTCACACAGTAAAGAAGTGATTTTTTGGGACTACAAAATCACAATAACTTGATCTAGCCCATTTAATCCATATGCCATCAACCATTAATCACATAACTAGGTTTAATACACAACCGGGCTTAACAAAAAATACCCTATTGAATCAAAAAAAAAAAAACTAAATTGCCACAACAATCCATAAAGACTGGTCAAAATTTGTTTAAAAAGGAAAAAAGGACTCATACCACAAGCCAAGATTCTCCTTTCCATCTCCTCTTGCATCTTCTACGCCTGAAACCCAGCAAATAAACAAGCTTAAAATCCTAGAGAATCAACCACATATCTTCAATTTGAACAAACCTAGACACATAGAGAAAGAGAAGAGGAAACTAGTACCAATTGGTGAGCAAATTCGACTGGGTGAAAGCCAATGAGGTTGCTTTTGACGCTATTAAGACCATAATGGAGCGTATCATTCTGGGTCCCTTCGATTTGGTGCTCAATGTTCTTGGGTGCCTCCTCTGCTTTCAGTTAACCACTCGTCAAACCCCCAAATCTAATAACCCTAACTTTCAGTAGAACGAATGCTCTTCCAACCCAGACGAAGTAAAACCTGAGCACCAACAACAACAAGCAAGTGGTTATAAACTTGAGCCAATCGAATGCTCTTGAGCACCAACAGAACAAAGTCAATGAACTTCTCCTCAAAATTTAAAACCCGAAGTGGATTTGAGCACCAAAAGAACAAAGACAATGAATAAGTGCAGTGAAATCTCAAATTTAACTCACCAATCAAATGGATTTGAGCACCAATCCCTAAACCCGTGAAAACACCCTTTCCTCCTCCTTTAATTCAAACCTAACTCGATTGGTGATAACTCAATCCCTTTTCAGTAGAACGAAGAATCCCCAAATCAAACCCAACTCGAACCCTAATCGAGTTGAACCCAACTCGATTTATGAGAACCCAATCCCCATTTTCAGCAGAACGAAAAACCCTCAAATCGAACTATAATCAAGTAGAACCATAATCCAAACTTAAAAGACGGTGATTTGTGATGGCTAATTGTTTTAAGAAGATGGTGAGTAGAGCTCCAGGTTTTGCTCGAAGTGAAGAAAAGCTTGGGGTTTTTCTCTCAGACATGAAAAACAACTAAGGGATTAACCCATAACATGGTTTTTTTTTTTTTTTTTTTTTTTTTTTTTTTTTAAGTTAGTAAGACAACGTATATATACATTTACGTTGTCTAAATGCTGCATATCTGAAGGAACAACAGATGAAAATTTCCTGCTTGTGCAATCAAAATGTCAATTTTGGCGCTTAGGCTAGGCATTTCTCATTCACACAATAGAAATAGTTCATTATGTTGTAGGAACTTGCAAGCATAATAAACCATTGAAGCTAAATTTGCTCATTCGGGAGGGGGGGGGGGGGATGGCTTGGATGACCCATTTCGCCTGCCTAGTGCAAATCACAAACTCATTTCTCCCACCTAGGTTTACCATTTCTCATTCAGATAACACAAATAAGCCATTCCGTTGTAGGAGCTGAAATCATGTACCAGCATTTCACTCAAATATTGACCTTTTTGGGGCTACTCACTCACATTTTGAGGTACATGTGATTTTCTTCCAAACTTGCACAATGGAAACAAAAAAATGCGTTGTATGTTATTTTACAACTTACTCTCATATAACATATACAACAATACTGTTGTGCAAGGTGAGTCAAAGTTTCGACCCAAATTTGAGCAAGGTGAGGGGGAAATTTTTTTTACATTCTGACAACAGACATATCCTTAAAACTGTTGTACAATAATCTTGGACCCAAAAAAATTGATGTATGACCTCCTTATACAATGCCAATCTCATTAAACCTGTTGTGTGACGCAGTTTCAGTGATCACACAACGGAAATTTTTTTTCGTTGTCTAAAAAGTGTAGTGTGATGCAGTTTTTGGCATAGTGAACGTCGACCGTTACCCCCATAATCTATAATGGCAGACAGACTATAGCTCTATTAAAATCATAATCACTCATCCGGCTACGGACGTGATTACTTATTTCCTGCCTTGGTCACCATCTGCGACCTGTCACCATCTGTGACATGTGGTTTCAGACCCTGTCTAGTCTCAAAATCAACATTAAGGTCACCATATATGACACATGATCTTCAGACCCCGTCTGGTCATAAAATCAAACATCAAGGTCACCGTCTGCAGCCTGTCACCATCTATGACATAAGATCTTCTTAGACCTTGTCTGGTCTTAAAGTCAAAGTAAGTAAGTCACACCCGACCTAAAACGTTACAAACATCTAGTTTCGGTTTTCCTAATCCCTGCTCACCATCTGTGACGTACAAAAACCAATACATCTAAAATGAGTCGCGCTTGACTCAAAAATGTAACATCAAGCTCAATACTTTTCATACAATAGAAAACATCTTTTTCCACAATATTGTTTTCTGAAAAGTCACATTCAACAATAATATGAACACCATCATGCATATTATTATTCATCACAATCATCCACAAGGATATATATATTTCACGTAAATATATATCTATACGTAGTCATCTGCTCAGGAATGCCTACTAATACCAACTATAGTTTGCAGTTACTAAATAGCTCACAAAATAAAGGTATTTCCGTTCATTAATGAACCTTGTGAGATTACTCACCTTGAAACTCCCGCTGGGTCTTCAACCAAGAACAAGTAGCCAATTCCCAAAATAACCGTCCAAAATACTTCGTCAAGTATCTAATCACATACGGTTTCCACTCAGTAACAATTCACAACCGATTTAAGTCCAAAACCCATGTTTTGAACTAAAATCCCCAAAGTGGCACCAATCGAGGCAAAACCACATCCGAGACCTCCCAAAGTCTCCGAAATACGTCCACGATCGATATGACCAAACTACAAGTCGATCGGACGCTCGAGTCCTCACGGATCAATAAATCAACCGGTATGAAACCGTAAAAATCATAACAATTCCATTCGAACTCCAAAATTTGCATATTATATATCGAAACGCTCGTATCAACGAGTAGAGCATATATAATACTAAAAACAGTTCCTTAAATGGCCGGAACACTGCCGGAACGCTTCCACAGGCAGTGGCGCACCGCCACCGGCCAAAACTCAATATTTCACAAAACTCCCAACATCAAATTTCTTCATCTAAGCATGCTTGTGAACTTTCATAACTAGCTCGAAAACTACCTCACAAGCCGTGAACAGTAATCCAAATCGAGTTGAACCAAGTTTTACGTGAATCGATCCAAACAACCACCAAGGATCGATCAAGGAGGCTGCTCTGAGCTCAACCAAGAAGACTTGAAGCCTCGCCGACGTCGGAACAAGGATTTCCGACCGGGTCTGAAATCACCCAACTGCGCCGCCTTCTACCGTAGCCGCCACTGAGAATCGGTGCTAGAGGACACCACATGGACGACCAGACGGAGGAGACGATCCTATCTGGAAAGTTTCATCACCGGAGACCGCCGCAGTTCGCCGGAAAAGCAAGGTAGGGTCGGCCGGGTCCAGGTCAGGTCAGTCGGATTTCTTCGATTATGAGGGTAGCAGCCGAGAGAAAAGAGAGAGAGGGAAGTTGGTTTCCGGAAAAGGAAATGGAATTTATGAAAATAATTCTAATTTTCTCTTATTTATACTAAAATGGAAACTTCTTCCAATGGCCATAACTTTCTCATACAAACTCCGATTTCCACGTTCCACATGTCCACAAACTCGTATCGACGCGCTCTAGAACTTTGGTGAAGGAAGTTTTCCGAGAATCCCAACATATATAAAGTCAAACTTCACACGACCCCCCTAAACTGTGAAATTCGAATATTTATACGTATGAAAACCATTCTACCTCACATACAACTTACGAATAAAGCACAATACCAAATATTCGTACAATTGGTCCATTATTAACTTCCAAAATTAAATAACGAAAATCCAGGTCATCACAGGACCAGTGTTCCTTTCAACTCGGGTTTGCTGAGTTATGGCATCATGGTTCCTACCACATGGGCCTTGGCCAAGTGGAGCCTGATTACATGGCCTTTTGGGCTTTGGCCAAGTGGAAAACGGTCATATGGGCTAATTTCGTTCTGCCAATCTGGTGGTGAAAGTGCTCTTCTAGTGCGACCCAAAGAGTCTCTGTATCCTCTTCATCGGATACCCAACTTGGAGTGTTTTCTCCATATGTTTCCTTTTTGAAAATTATAGCCCTCATATTAAAAGCCTCAATGATGACATTGTTAGCATTGATTGTTGATCTCATCTTCTTTGCAGTCAGATGAATTTTCACATCTTGAGTTCACTTTAGATAGTTTCTTCTGGAGACCTCCAATGCAACAAAGTCAAACATGTTGAGATTTGACATTTCTTACAGGAAATGAACAAATAATATTAGTGCTTTAGGTAATATCATCCATAAGCAAGTAATGAGAACTTCAGGTTCTATAACATGGTATGAAAAATTGGATTAGACATGTAAAATCTACTGGTTTTATCATGTGTGGTGAATTTATGAAAGAAACTTCAAGTTTCTTAAATGGCATTATCGAAACTACAAGTTCGATTTATGTATGAACTACTGGTTCATTTAGAACTTCTAGTTCATTAGGTACCTGCATTTTCTACACATATATTCTAGTGCGAAAATTTAGACAAGTAACATAAAAATATTGAATAAAGTAAATTGTAATAATATCTCACAAATTGGATAAATGGAAATCATAAATCAATTGAGAAATTAATTGCATGCCAGTAATATAATAGATTAATTATCACACAATTATGTAAATAAATGCTTCTGGCAATTAATTACACATATTAGATATGGTGAATCTATTTACAATATGAAATCATTTTTCCTTTTTTTTTGATTCTGCTGAACCAAAGAAGGAGTGCGCTTGATAGTGAAGCATATCAGGCTTAGTCTGCGGGCTCGTGACCTAGGTTTTCATGTGCTAGTCAAAGAGTATGTGAGGCCTGCTGGGCTGCTAGGTCCTGCGCAGGGAGAGTGGGCCTGTTGGGCTCAAACTGGTTTGCCAAGGAATGAAAAGTTATTACTCAACCCTTTTGGTAGCTCCAATTGAATACGACCAGGTAAGGAAAGATGAGGTTTAGGTAGAGCGAGGCTGACTTAAGTACACGGCCTCATCTGAACCTTGCTTAGACATCGCATCCAACTGGATAAGCCTAGTTTGCGAAGATTCATAACTTTTGTTATGGCAACATGTGATGAGCTTCTGGCACGATTTTTTTTTTTTTTACTATGGCTTGATTTGAGCTTCTGATTCAACCTCTATAAATATTCACAAATATAACATAACCAAATTCAATATATGATATATATATGTTATTAAATCGTAACATAAATAAATTAATGTAGCGGTTATGTACCTAAGGAAATGGGTTCAAATCCCATTAATGCTTCTGGCATTTCATATAAATAAATTGGGCAAATGCTTCTAGCATAATGTTTATGTAATAATCACGTAATAATTTAGCCCATAATGCTTCTAGCACAAAGAATTATAACGGCAGATTCAAATTTGTGTAACCAAAAATTAAGCCCATAATTCACGTAATACACAATATTAAAATGTAGTAATAAAATATACATTGTGAAATTATTTTTGGCAATTTCTTTGGACAAATGTCAATCAAAACTAAAACATGAATTGAATCAATTGATCAATCACCAATTAAATGGAGTTGAATATGCTTCTGGCAGTATTAATATTAAATGGTGGTGATAATTACCAATTGGCCATAATGGCACAGTGGACAACATGTTGGGTTGGTACACATTGTGGCTGGGTTCGAATCCCATAAATAGCAAATTTTATTTTTGCATGAATGATTGATGCTCTCTAGTTGTGAATTGGTGCTACTGGACCAAGTGCTAGAAATAGCTATAGCCAAAGTATAGTATCCTAATATTTTTTTCTTTTACAATCAAACAATCCAAAACATGAACATATATATATATATATATATTCCAAATAAAGAAATCAAAATTTAGTGTTCATGCATCAGGGAGGATTTTTCATGTTCAATCAATAGGGCTCAATAAGCATGAATATAAAATTAGATTTTGGAAAACATTCCTTGATGAAGAGCGGATGAATCTTTAGTTTATATGTGCACAACTGAGAAGGTTGTCTTCTCAGCCAATCCAAGAGCTCAATCACCAATCTATAGGGATAGGCACCCATTACTCAACATCTATTTACATGATTATCCACAGATATTTACAACAAAGGATTGCATATTATATTTGTCGCATTTTATGCTCCTATCAACCATCCATCCTTGTGTCGTCCCTAGAAGATTGCTTGCTTTCAAGGATCTTCAAGTTCTTTGTCTCAAGGCTTGTCATCCATCTTTCACGGTGTATTTCATACTTTTTTTTTTCCTTTGTTTGATTCGTAGAGTTATGAATTCTAGTTAACATGACGTTAAGGGCCAAGTTTAAAGTCCATTTATATGTTTTGAAATAAAGTTGTGATTTCTTTGCTTAATTGATTTTGTTTTACAGAAAACTTTTGCATGTTTGTGTTCTTTAGTGGCCAACAGGATATATGCATGTAATTGGAGCAAGATTTAAGTAGTAAAGGCTTTGGACAAAAGTCAAAATCAATTAAGGAGGATTGCAAATAGATGAACTTTTTCATATTAGGTTGCGCACTTTGGTTGACATCCTTTCTTTGTTCTTCATGCATTGAATATGTTCTTGAGCAGCTAGCTTTCTAGACTATGATTGCATGTTCAATAGGTTTAATTTAGGTGCTTTCACTTAGATTAAATATTGAAGGAAAGTAAAAAATGGGAAATCGTTTGCTTTCTAACGTTTCACATGGTCAACTTCTTTCTCATGACATAGAAAATCAACTATAGAAATTGTAATTGGATTTCATTCATATGGATGTGGTCTTGATCTTTGTTCCTTGCGTTTCGCCCTTGTATATATGTTTTTACATTTTCTTTATTTTATTTATTTTAATTTTTGATTTTATAATTCTAAACCCCCCTTTTGTGTTCACTTGTATATATTTTTATTCTTTGTCTTATTTTTGTAAATAATACTTTTTACTTTTAATCATTATTTATTTATTTTTGCAATTACAAGTATACCCTCAATCCCCGGCTAGACCGATCCCTACTTATTCTATACTGATAATTACATTTTGCATGGTTAAATTGCGTGCTTGTTTTTTAGTGTATCAGTGGTATTACATATGCCAGGTTGCTTAAGAAGGCTAGCTGAGAAAATTCCAAAGTATCAGACCATGGTACCTTAACCAAAAACCTTTGGAAAATTTCTGAAGTTATCTCTCCATCATCTTCATCAGAACTGTAATCCACTGAACAACCACCCTCTCTAAAGTCACAATCACCATCTTCACTTTTGTGACAAATGCTGTCTTCATTCCCAACCTCTTTTTGCTACCTATTCCTCCATTTACTTCTGATCTCCACAAGCCTCTCTACCCAATTGGCTCTCTTTATCTCCTGATCTCCTTCCCCTTCACTGCTCTCCCCAGAGTTATCGAACAATTCTATTTGGCTCTCAGCCGTGCTCATATACTTTCTTGTGTCTGCATAGAACAAAAATGATCTGACCGAGTTTGGGAGAATGGAGCTCAAAAACTGAAAGGGGAAAAAGCCCATGGACCTGCTCTTCTTTAGTTTTGGTAGCACTGATGCAACATGTATAGCCTTGATGCAGTAGCAAAGATGGTTGTCAGAATAATATCTTTGAATACTTGCACATGTATTAATGTCTTTGCTAGACTATGTGATACGCGTAAAAGCAAGCGCATAATTTAACCCTAAAAATGTCATCGTTAGTATATGGTAAATAGGGATCGTTCTATTCTGGGGATTGAGGGTACACCTGTCATTGCAAAAACAAATAAAGAATTAAAATAGAACAAATATTATTTACAAAAATAAAATAAAGTATATACAAATTTACGAAATAAGGGGGGTTTTTAAGATTTGGTTTTTGAAAATTAAAAGAATTAAAACAAATAAAACTATACAAACACAAGTACAAGAATGAAACATAAGAAACAAAGATCAAAACCAATTCCATAATCAAATTTGATTCAACCCTACAATTGTTCTTCCAAGTCATGAGAAAGAAGTTGATCATGTAAAACATTTGAAGCAAATGATTTTCCATTTTTTACTTTCCTTGCTAATTAATCTAAGTGAAAGCACCTAGATCAATCCTATCAAACATGCAATCAAAGTCTAGAAAGCTAGCTAATCATAACATGTTTAACGCAATACACATAGAGAAAGGCTATCAACTTAAGTGCACAACCTAGTATGAATAAGTTCATCTATTTGCAATCCTCTTCAATTGAACTCGACCTTTGTCCAAAGCCTTTACTACTTATGAAAGGAAGATACTTGGCTGACCAGCCATGGTCAGCCTAGGCTGCCCAAAACCAATAAGGACACGACATGTGTCCAATTTCACTTTATCTTCCTATACCAAAACGCTGCCTCTCTCTTCTCTCTCTACTCAACATCATCACCACAGTCTTGTGGGTACCACTATTCTGCTAGAATAACATAAAATTAAACACATGTCATGTCCTCATTGGTGTTGGTCAGCCAAGTTTTGTCCCTTATGAAATAGGTTCACAAAACTATTAGGTGAATTGTTTACCTAAACCTAGCACCAATTACATGCATATATCCTAAGTTG
>BDJD01008946.1:0-13092 GCA_002564525.1 Rosa multiflora
AGGTACTCACTTGGCTGACTTGCTTGCTAGCAAGTGCCGCACGGTCCGCTTTGCGCATTGCAAAGTTCGGCCCGTGACACATAGCATAGTCTTGCTGCAAACGTCCCTACTCAGCAATTTGATTGTGGAATCCTAGTTCTGGTTTCTTGCAATATTTTGATTATTTGAGTTTCTCCGAGAGTGTTTTGTGAATTGTTTGTTCTTGCAATATGTATCTATCATTACTTTTAGAAACACTAGGTACAATTCAAATGTTATTTTGGTGGTTCTGGTATGGTTGAAGTAAATTAGTGCAGCTTTTGTATATATTTTCTTGGATGCATCTATCAACTGAAATATGATTTAAGTTGAGATTAAAAAAGGAAAAAAAATAAAATGATTGAAGTGTTTTGAGTTTTGACTCTATTGCTATGTAATTAATCTTTGATGGATCGATCGTATGTGTTGTATCCTATTGTTTAACATTGTTCTTAGCTATAAGAGTTGATTGATCATTTTTGACTTGTAATCTTAATTGGCCGCTGGATCTGCTAAATAAAGAAAGCATCCCTTGTATTTCATCCCACATTTTTTTATATATCAGACCATGAATCTTTCGGCCTTTCCTCGTCAATCTATTTGCCCACCTGCAAAATATGAGATTTGTTTTTTTTTTTTTTTGGCTGAGAGCAAAATATGAGATATACAACCACCCTATTAGCTGCTAGGAGATTTTTCTTTTCTTGCTTTGCATTTGATCTACAATCAAACTGGATTCTTTTAATGTAAGCATTTTGTGCTTTTATCCATAATTTACTATAGAGAACCCACTACTAGGGTCAAAACTTTCTTGCACCGGACAAAATGATACTCAACTTTCAAAAGTGATCAAAATGATACCTAAATTTTTAAAAACAAATCAACTTGATGCCCAACTTTCAAAAGTGATCAAAATGATACCTAATGTTTTAAAAACAAATTAATTTGATACGTCAGTTTATTTTTTATTTTAAACTTTTTTGTTAAATCAAATGCAAAATCAAGCTCAAAAATTGTAGTGATTTGTGGTCAGAGGGCCATCAATCATCTATAACCCAATCCTCTTCCTCTATAGAATTAAAAAAATCTTCCATTCAATTTCAATTCTACTATTGATCGTAGAAACAAATAAAGTTAGGATGTTTCCCAACTTCTAAAGAAACAAAGAAAAATTGGAAGAGAGAGAGAGGCAGAGATAGAAGAAGAAGAAGAGAATTAACAAAGTAAAATAAAAAATAATTGAAAAATAGTTTTTTGTGTAAAATATTATTATAACCCCACAAAATACTGCACCACACGTGATCAATTTTAACAAAAAATTACAAAAAATTAAACCGAGGTATCAAATTGATTTGTTTTTAAAACTTTAGGTATCATTTTGATCACTTTTGAAAGTTGGGTATCATTTTGTCCGGTGTAGGAAAATTTTGACCCTAGTGGTGGGTTTTACTTTTCCTTTTTTTGTTACCAAAACAAAAACTCTTTTTTCTTTTGAAGTAGATGACTTTACGATTTATTTCAGGATTTCATTGTTGTTTTGTTTGGCTTTTGTAGATTTCATGCGAAGGAGTGTAGATCTCACTCCTTTTGCTGTTGTTCCTTTTTTTGCTGCTTTGCACCATCTTAATCACTTATTCTTATTCAAGTATGCGCTTTTTCCTATTCTCTGGTTGATTTTGATATAGAACGTGAATTAACTATTTTGCACGGCTATAACTGAAGTAGCCAGTTTTGAACTAGCTCCAACATTTTGTGCAGCTACAGCTGGAACAGTTACCCCGTTTGTACAACTACAATTGGAGCAGTCACTTTTTTGAACCTACTCCAGCAGCAAATTTTACTAGACTAACTTAGAACTACACTAACTAGCTCTTTGGGTATACTCCACCTGCTACTTTTTGTAAAGGAGCAACTAATCTTTTTGTACAACTAGCATTTTTGAACCAGCTTCAATATCAAATAAAGTCTAAATTGAAATTTCGCTATTTCAATAGAGGAGTAGGCTGCAATGAACCAATGCATTTGTAGACCAACAGATGCCGTCAGGTTTTCTGTTAGATTGACCCCGTCAACTCGCATAGGACAGGAAAGATGAAACTGTAATTCCTGTTGTTACGAGAGGGGCGATTAAGGCATGTGCATCGAGGAAGAGAGCGGGTTTTCATCGGACTTGGCTACCATAGCCGAGCGCCTCGCTTCTTCCTCTACCTATCCAACAATAATTCAATTCAATACAAATGCAAATGGGTTGTACGTTGTTGGCTGCTGATCACTCTCTCAATCCAAAACCCAGTCAAGTCTACCTCTCTCTCTCTCTCAAACCACCTCCGCGTGCGTCTCCAATACTGCTCCTCTCTCTCAATCAAAACTTTCTCTTCTTTTTAGTCTGGGTTGTTACAAAATCCGACAACATTAGAATTAAGTATACGTGGTGCCTGAGTTCTCCGACGACGATAATCAAATAACTGTCTGGTTCTTTTCTCAAACAATCCCCACCCACTTTTTTTTCATCCTGCAAACTGCAACACTCTGCACGAGGTACATCTCTCTCTCTCTCTCTCTCTCTCTCTCTCTCTCTCTCTCTCTCTCATCCTGCAAACTACAACACTTTGCACGAGGTACCTCTCTCTCTCTCTCTCCCTCTCCTATTATCACCTGTTTTTGTAATATTTTGTTTGTGAAAGCCCCTTGCTTCAGTTCCATTGAATTCTAATTTCGCTGGGCAATGTATATAAAACTCATGATCACTCAAGTACCCAATTTCAATTTACTTGTATTTCATCCACTTGCTCATTGTTTTATTGAGAATTGAGGTTTGGATTGCTGTGGGTTGTAGTTAGTTATTCCGGTATTAGATTGTTAAGAACTTGTGCTTTTATACTATGGTGTGCAATTCTGCTCTCAACTATTCTTGATTATGATGAAATTTCCATTCTAAAGAAACTTTCAGGTTTGCTCATATGTTTGATTTTGCAAAGAGGATATCTTGGTTTCTTATTATTTATATTGGGATACTGGTAATGATTTTTGATACTTCTACTCACATTCGAATTCTAGTGTTCTTAGCTGAAGTGTTAGGATTATATTTGTTTTCTTGAGAGGTCATGATTTGGACTCCAAATCAGTTCAAACTTGAAAAAATGATGGATGATACTGAATGTTTTTCATTTGTTGGTAGGATGGTAGTTTTAGGTTAATCTAGAACTTTGATTGCATGGACTTCTTGGACTTCTTATAATAAGTTTCAAGTTATTCAGTAGCAAGCAGCTTTGGAGGACAGTAAAAATAAGGTCAACTTACGTTTTACAGTCTTGGAGGCTTGGATTGGAGCATTAGAATTTGATATTGTAAGATATAGTTGAAAGCTCCTTTTAGTTGTATCTTGTATCTTCATATATCGGGGGTGGTTAATTTTCTGAAACTGGTTTAGGGGAAGTTTTTTCCCAATTTTTTTAGTCAGGTTGTTAGATTCTCTGGTTATGCATGTTAAGTTTTCAGGTCGATTGGCAAAGTTTTCAGGTTGCTACTTCACCTCAGATACCTGCAATTCCTCAAAACAACCTGCAAAAAAAACAAAAAGGGGGTTTTAATTTCCTCATTGTTGTTAAAGAGAAGATGTGTCCCTATACACTAGTGTATTTTCTTATTATAGATTAAAAAATAGAGTAACTTACGCAGCGATGGTATCAAATTACCTTCTTCTTCTTCTTTTTTTTTTTCTTTTTTTTTTCAACTTACCACTGAGATGCCATTTTGGTCATACACTTATTTATTTTTTGGTTTTGAATGGAAAAACCTGAAATCATGAGTCCTGCTTTTTAGTTACTCAATTGTACTTTCATTTTATTCATAGTTTAACATTTACTAACTATTACTATATGGGTTGTTTCTCAGAATTTGTTAGGGTTGTGTTGTCACTAACAATGTAATCTGATTTCAGGTTGATAAAGCTTTTCTGAAGCAGCTCAAACTGTTCCAGAGTTAATTTTTTCAACTTAGCTTTCATTTTGTTATTAAGATTTGGTTGTATTCAATTTAATTGTGATTTGTATTCTTATGGATTTTGTGGCAATTTTGGTTGAAAGAACAGGGAATGGTAAGAGACTTGGAAAGGGAGGATTTCATACATGAAAGCTTTGGAAATGTTATCCCCTCAAGGTATGAAATCCTGGATCCATCATTGTTTTTGTTTTCCCACATAGGTAGGAACATAGGCGATAATGAAAGCAAAGAAGTCTACAATAGTTTCTTACTGAAAAACTGTCCGAGTTATATAACAGTAGATAGGCACAGATTGTGGTAGCAGTCAGAAAGTCATATAGTTTCTCAGCGGAACCAAATTGTTTATATCAGTGATATCGAACAAAATTAGACTGACAGGAGATTGAAAATTTGGTAAGATTTGTGTCCTACAGAGGTTGTGCTAATGGTTTCTTGGTTTGCCTTTTTCTCTGTTTAGCTATTATGTTCTTCAGTATAGAATATATTGTATATCAATAACTTTGTTTGGATATACTCTATTTGACCTCATTTTAATGAATGCTTGACATTTCCAGCTACATGTTTTGATTCTTAAACGGCCTGCATTGATATTTGAGTGCGGTATATGCTCTGGTCAACCTTTCGCCTAATCTTTTGCTCGTGGTTTTATGACCTTATGCCCTCAGAATAGATGCTGAAGCCTGCAGCATAAGGGAGGAACTTGATAAACTGATGACACTGCAGCAGCCTTTAAGTGGAAGTTGTAACAATTCATCGGAGACAGCAAAAGATGCAACGGTAGAGGTATACTTGATTTTCCTGCATAGGCAAATGAGCATAAAATCCATATAAACAGATCCATACTGCACAAATGTTGTTTAAGATAATTTTTATTCATGATCCAACTGAATTTCCATTTTAGTAAAGCACCTGATTTCTGTGTGCATGCTTGTTCTAATTTGTCTTCCGATTTTTCTATGCCTCTGTAATAACCATTTAATATTAGGTGCTCCCATTTATCACATCAAAAGGCACAACATACATTTTCGCTTGCTGTATTTTATCTCTTTATTCACAACTAAGCACTTCTGTTGGTCCTTTTGTTTGAACAGTGGACCATGTTCAATCAGTTTTCTCAAACATGGACTCAGTTAATTTTTCAAGGAAGGAAAAAAATGTGAATGGAGTCTTTGGGTTTAGTATGTTTCAGTTGTGCTAAACTACCTGTACGGTTCAGGCAGTTGAACCTGACCATTAGTGATACTTGTACCTGATACAGTTGTGTTGATTTTTTGCTTGCTGTATTTTATTTCTTTATTCACAACTAAGCACTTCTGGTGGTCCTTTTTTTTTAATAGTGCACCATGTTCAATCAGTTTTCTCAAACATGGTCTCAGTTAATTTTTCAAGGAAGGAAAAAAATGTGAATGGAGTCTTTGGGTTCAGTATGTTTCAGTTGTGCTAAACTACCTGTACGGTTCAGGCAGTTGAACCTGACCATTAGTGATACTTGTACCTGATACAGTTGTGTTGATGTAAATTTATTTCTTTATTTAACTACAGAAGTTGTGACTCATCAAAACTGAAAGCTCTAATTTCCTTGCAGAATTTAAAAGCAGCACTCGTAGAAATTCAACTATGTTCCAGGTTGGAGTCTCTGTTACTAAAGAAGAAATCCTTGAACAATGGGGACTCACCTGAGCTGCACACTGAAAAGGTCCCAGTTTGATGTCATTTCAGCTATCCAGTAAAAGGGCGTTAGAACAAGCATTTCTTGGTTGCGATGGATAAAAATAGTACCGAATAGGCACTTCTATGTTGGTTTTGATAAGACCACCTTTTAAATAGATTAAGAGATTAGTGCAGAAAAAAATACACTAGAAAAGACCACCTCTTGTTCGAGCCACTTAGAAAAGTGATGATCATCTCCATTTAGATATTCAGCTAGAAACATTGATGCATATTTTCTCTTCATTACAGAATTTCATTGTAGGTTAATTGTTAGCTAGGTGGATGGGAATACTCGTAAAATAACACAAGAAAAGTACTAAGAATAGGTATTCCACCTAAGAAGCTAGTCAATACATGCAATTTTTTCTAGGTTAAATGTATACCGGACGCTGCTTGCTCAAAGTTCATTTCATGGAGCAATGGCAGGGTTCACAGGCTTTTTAGTTAGGTTTGTAGTTATCCTTTCTCTTACAAGTTTGTTTATTGTCACACTTGAATGGTGGAAGCTTCTACTTTAACTTCATCGTCTTAGTATGTATCTCATTCAAAAAGTTGTTCTTAGAGTTTGAAGTTACGACTCACATATTGATCTTTTTTTACTTTGATATACAACATATTACTTAGAGCCAGAACCAGGTTGTGATTACCGATAGGATCTGGGCCACAACTCCTTTCTTCAACCAACCAACCGAGCTTCTAGAACCCCAAAGATGTTGATGAAGTCCAAAAAGAGGAAGAGCCTCCAACTCAACTGCTAGATGGGGAAAATTGTAAAGCTAGCAAGTGCTGAAGACATTCCTGGCATGATATGAAAACACAAGACTGTTTTATTCGAAACCTTCTGTTAGAATCACTAGTATTCAGATCTTTGGTTGATGCCCTACTGACCCAGAATGTTGATGGGAATTCACATTTTTGACTGCTAGTATCATCTGTGGAGCACAATTGATTGTTGTTGTATCAGATGAATTCAATTCACCATGCCCTACCGAAGAGATTTCCGCTTAAAATGTTCATTTGATATAAGCAACACTAGTATATCTGGAATGGGATTAGCAGTCTAATTAAGCTCCATCCTGTACGAGTTTGTAATTACTTAGGTCATTGCATATTTTTGACAAGTGCTGCTACTGGCCTTTTGTTCTGTTGGATAGTTTTGGGTGCTTGGCAGTAGATAGTAGTTTGGATGTTTAACAGGAGCTACTATGTCATCTGTTCTGTTTCATTTTTATGCTTTCGTCTTAAAATTGAGTCTAGTATATTCATCCTTTACACATTTCCTGCAATGCGGTAACGCAATTATTTCATTGTATCTACACAACCATACCAAACAGTCATAGTGGCATGGTCATTCATTGTTTTGCGATATTATCATGTGTAGGGCTTGTTTGTGAGTTTCTAACTGTATTTTTTCATTTGAAGGTCTCTAATACATCATGTACCTTGCGGACTAACTACTTCGTATGTATTATGAGTTATATGTCATGAATGATTCATTCTACCTAGTTTTTCAATCTTCATACTGCTTGCACTGATAGATTTTTCTTGGTTGAAAAGAAATTTGAAATCATTATTATAGTTTTGCAATTGAAATTTAATGCTCACATCCAAATGTTGAAACTTAAACTCTCAAGGTATGGGCAGAACCAAGTTTCATCAACTTGTCAGTCATATTGCTCATGTGGGGCAATAATATGGAGCTCAAGGAGGTGATGAGATTGAGCAGTGTAATTGAATAGTTGGCTGAAGCTGAATTTCACATGAATAAAGACTGATATACTTAGAAAGTTTCCATAGCATTCAAAATTGGTAAAAATCATAAAATCCCACAAACAAAGTCTACTGGTGGCATCTTGATCAGAGCCGAGTCTTCAGTCAGGCATAATTTTAGGTACAGATCATAAAATCCCAAGAACAAAGTAGACTGGTAGCATCTTGTTGGTTAATCAAAGCCAGTCGTACACTAAACAAAGCACACTAATATCAGATTATCAGTAAACAAAAAAAAATGACATAGTTGAAAGTTTCTTGTTCTACATGTCCTCTTCAATAGTGTCCATGTGCTCGTTCAAAATCTCCTCTTCAATAATAGGCTTCAAGTGCTGCTTGCTCAAAAGCTGGCTGATAAAAGACGACAAATTAAACACACAACTCCTAAAAATTGGGTGAACGAATAGTATTTTATTGGAGATAGAAAATCAAGACGAAGTGATTACCTGGGATGGCTAGAAGACTCAGCTCTGATCCCCATCCAATAGGATAAGGAGGCCAAAGCCTTATTTGACAAATTTATGCAAGTTCAGGCCGTCTTTAAACACGTCATATATCAATCTCTTGCCTATCAGCATCTCAAATAGCAGGATTTCATAGCTATAGATGTCACCTCTTGTTGACACCTCCATTCCTATGCCATACTCTGAACTTCATTTCCAAATGTACAAAAGAATACGATTGGGCCAAATCTAGGACCTATAAACTATCATGTTTGTGTGCATCCCCACCTAAGGTCCTCGACTCTTAATGATTAGACTGGGCCAAATCTAGGACCTAGATGCATTCTTTGACAACCCAAAGATCACATTCTAGATCAGTAGATCACCTTCGAGCATATTTATGTATGCAACATGAAAAAGAAAAAAATGAACAGCAAGCTTTGACAACAGAACAATATAGTTGGATGTCAAATAGGGACATTCATAAACACATTGGGCTGCTCCCAACCTACTATAAAATCCCTCTATAATTTCTTATACTCTTCAAATAGCTTCTATCATAATCAGACCCACAAAATCCAGTCACAACTGAAATAAACCATTTCAGGTTATTAGAAGAAAAAGAAGCTCAAACCTTACTCTTTGATACTTCCAGCTACACTCTTGCCAAGTGCAATGACTACTTTCTTTAAGATAACTTCAGTTTTCCACGGCCTTAGATCACAAAAAGAAAAAAGAAATAAAATATAAATTAGTAAAAAGAACTATATATTTAAAAACCACCCACCTAGATTGAACAAGACCAATTATACAAAACAGAAAAAAAAAAAAAAAAGAAGCAAATTCAATTCGAGTTCAACAAAAACTGATAATCAAATTGAAAACTGAAAATCCTTGAACTTCTACTGGTATCGAATCGAGCACAAGAAGAGGATGTTTGTGGTGCGTGCAGGAATTGAGGGCCATTGCGCATAAGCAAATAAGAGAAAGAAGAATATGCAAAGACCAGCAGTAGCACATCAAATAGAATAAAACAACCCACTTAAAGTCCAGATTTTTAGGTCATGTTAATTCTTCCAGTATATAATGTGATCTACTTACACATTCTGCTTGATTATGTGCGCAAGTGTAGGTGGACACGTGTGATTATATATATTTGTCTTTCTTTATACCACTCTTATAAAGTCTTTTCCCTATAAAGTAGAAGAGAAAGACACATCTAAACTGCTACCATATGAACATAACAATTCCTTCTCATTTCTTAACTTTCTACTGTACTCTGCTCAATCAAAAGCAGATATAGCAAAAAGTGAGGATCAAGCAATGTCCTTTTTAGTGGAAGGAAGAAAACTAGATCACTTCCAGCATATATTAAAACCAAACAAGGCCAACGAAAGACGTACCAGTCTAAATTTGAATCAACATCCAAGCACAATCTTGATTCAATAGGTGTCATAGCCTCATTGGCAGTCTGTAAAATTGAAAGATGCTTTATTATTAGGAACACTTCACAGATTAAAGAAAGTTTATCTCAATGCTTCAAATTGCATGAAGATAACTGAAACATGTAAGTAAAACTAAAGTACCTTGGAAACTAGCATTAAAATATGTTCAAAGCAATATCAGAAACAAACAAAGTGCACCGTGAATGCACTTGACCATGAAAGGAACCAAAAGGTTGATAGTACAATACTAAGGACCACTGGCATGAACAACCCAATATAGATATGGAAAATGCAATAAAGAATTTATAATCACTCAAGTATAGAACACTTGCTTGAAATCATTAGGCACCTTTTCAGTTAAATCTAGCGCTCCACTGTAATCGTTGTCATGTGTTAGTTCACCCCCCTTTCCAGCCTACAATGGACATAAATAGTATGTCAAGGAAGAATAGGAAACCATGAGAACCAGCATATCTGTTCCGGCATTTTCAGCAGCCACTCACTAATCAGAAGTCACATTCATCCCGAACAACCAGTCGTAGACTATTTACATAAACATTTTTCTTCACCCATATGAACAAAATATGAGAAATTGCAAGTGGCGGCATGCCATCCAAACTGTCAATTTAAATTGCTCACCTCAAGGTCGTGAATAGAGACGAGGGCTTTCGACCGTGCTCGCCTGAACAAATCATCTCCATGTCCAAGTACAAGATCAAGAACCTGAAACCATGAATTTAAAGAAATAGTATTATAATCTGAAACCCTAGAGCCTAGATGAATACACTGCTTACTCTGATATTTTTTTTTTTTTTTGGGTACAGTAGCTTACTCTGATTTTAGTGATAAAGAAACATAATTATGAGTGCAAATACAGAATTATCACCGGATATAGAATGAAAAAGAAAAAGAAAAAAGATCATTGCCTTGTAACAAGTAATTTGAGTGTAGGTGACTAGGTGCAATACTTAAATGTCCAATAACCAAAATCAATTAATAAAGCAGAAACTGAGGTCTAGCTAGTGCAAGGCTATGAGCATTAGTTTTCCAATTGAGTAGGCGATACTGGATAGCAGATGATCATCAGAATGCGAACAAGCCAACAGAAAGCCCATACATATCTTGAGCATATAGCTTGTGAATGGCAAGTCACAAGTCAATCGCAATCCCAATATCCCATTGCATCTCAATGAGCTTAAGACAAATCGAGTAGGCAACATGCCTCTCTGAAGATTAGAACAAATGTTACAGACATCAAAACGGCAACAACAAGGTGAAAGATTTCATCAAGGTACAAAGGAAGGGCCTGAAAAATAAAAATAAAATCCAATGTAATTCATGAACAGGTATTCAAAGATCCTAAATTTACAGCAGAAGGATCCAATTCAGATCGAATTGATGCTTGGTTTCGAAGAAGATGACATTGACATGCATCCACAAATGGCAGCAAAGCAAACTCAAAACTTTCTCAGTGTCTGTCTGGGTGATTCTTCTTCAGAGTAAGATAAAGGACTCAAAATCGATCAAACCGACGGGACGATTGGGTTTCATCGAATGGGTTGGAAGCGGTGCGATAGCCAGTAGCAGTAGCAGTAGCACAACAGTAATAAAAAATAAATAAAAAAAGACCAGAGAGAAGGAGCCCAAACCAGATATTTTTCGTGGTTTTGATTGATGCCAACCCATACAAGTTATTAGCTGTAAGCCTCATCCCAGATGCCAAAATACCAGATTGATGCCGGGATTGGTTTGCTCTCTCTGCTTTTAATCCGCTGTAAGGAGAAAGAGATATCGAGAGGCAGATGACTTCAATGAAGCTGGGGTATGGAGATATTTTCACAGCGAAAATACCATTAGACCCGGCTTGTTTCACCATGACGGCAAAACAATTACGTTAACGTTCAATTCACGGTCAACAAAAAGTAAGCAATTCCGGAGGATGTTATTTGGCCACGTCGGTGGGGCCCATTTGGTCTACAATTTTGTTGGTTCATTGCAGACTCTTCCTTATGCAGTAATTTCCCTTTTGTATTTCATAGATCTCACTTGTTTGCAAGCACAAATTCCTCAGCAAAGCGCAGGTATCAAATTGATTTGATTTTAAAACTTTAGGTATCATTTTGGTCACTTTTGAAAGTTGGGTATCATTTTGTCCGGTGTAGGAAAGTTTTGACCCTAGTGGTGGGTTTTACTCAAAAAGGAATCAACTATACCTCAAGAATAAACCGAGCAATAGCAAATTTGAGACTTTAAGCAAAAAACAAATTTCTATTTTCTTACAGTAACAAATTTAACAAATAAAGAGAGTATGTTTTGGCAACTAAAAAAAATAAAAAAGTTCTAGGTTTCAATTGTTAAAAAAAAAAATGAAAAAGAACCAAAGAAGCAATCANNTGTTTTTAACAAAATTCATTTCAAATATTAAGGAAGATGACAATTAAGATAAGCAAGAGAAGAAAACCATTTCATCTTGGATATCAAAACAGTTATTACAAAATGTATGATATCAATTTGTAAGTTCTCACGGATAGAAATAAATTCAAATACTGCCATGAAGGCATCTCATTAAACCAACAAAAGTTTTTTTTTTTTTTTTAATTACTGCAAAAAATCAATAACGATAAATATTCATAAAGCAGATAGTTAAAAATGTCAGTATGCTTACCGGCGTTAGTTTAAGGTGTAACCTATCGATTTATTGAAATTTGGTAACATGCAGCAAGAGTACTTATAGTTAGAACTCATATTCATCCTCAACCAGACACTCTATCCACAAACAATTATATCATGCTATCATCTACGCAACTCAATGCAACAATGAAGAAAACAAAGTTTTTACCAGCCAATATGTAGAGTCCTATATCCTGCTTCTGCAAAAGCCGTCAATGAGATTGGTAAGTGAAGACATCAATCAGTATGACCACAAACACAAAGGGAACACACTACAGAGTACAAAAGTAGTGAAAATTAGATGCATTTTTGTAATTAACATAATAAAATTAGGATTGAAATATAGGGTCTATGAACAGCTGGCATTAAACTATTTCTGAAAACCACATTTGGATTAAAATCTCCTTGGTTGTGGAGCACACGATGTATTTTGTATTTTCTCTTTCATAGACATGAAATTGCACTGCATTTTAATTGGTAACGTGGATCATGATCTAGCTTAATAGTGAGTTTAAATGTATCAGTAGATAAAGAGAAAAATATGCTCAGGTGTCAACCATAATGCTAACTGCAAGTTAACTGAACTTCAAAAGTTCCTGTCATGTGTAATCTTATTGTCTAATTTCTTCAGAATGTAATCATACTCTCTAAATGGAAATCATATCTAAACAGAGTTCATTGATCTTCAGAATGTAATATTATTGTCTAATGGAACTCATATCTAAATGGAAATCATAACGTCCCGAACCTAAATTCACCTGTTAACTAGTCATTTGGACGGTAAACGACCTTTACTTTCACTTTTACTTTCGGTTTAGTACTTTTAGTGGCCCTAAAAGTTGACTTTTTGTTCGGGTCAAAATTTGAGAAAAAGTTCTTCATGGAAGTTGTAGGGGGCGTTAAACCGAGCGCGTGCATATGTGGTGCGTAAAAATCGGACTTAGTATGCGAGAGTTGTGGTCAAAAATGTAAAGTTACTGTTCATGGTAATTTTTGATTAAAATAGAAATTTACCCAGGGTAGGTTTCCATTTC
>BDJD01008946.1:21018-70576 GCA_002564525.1 Rosa multiflora
CAATTTTGGAGCCTAACCTCTGCAGAATTGTGAGTCAAATTTTGACTATTTACTGATTATAGTTGAATTTTGGTTGAGACTAGATGTGGTTAGATGAATCTCTTCAATATGTTTATCAATTCAGTGAAGCATCATCTTGCTTTTAATAGTTCTGTTATTCAAATACTCATGTCATTCATTCATCAAAATCATGTAACGGAATCACTTTAATGGAATTTTTCTGGAATTATATTCGGCAAGGGCTTCTATTTTTTTATTATTATTATTTTTAAAATTTTTTTTACTCTAAATGGAAATTTAGAGACAAACCTTCAAGGGCTGAAGCAAGTTCGCAAACCTGTTGTGTTCCATTTTCTCTATTTAGACCTTTGGGGTGTATTAGAACACAAAAGGTCCTAAAATTCTTGAGTTTAGTTATGGTCTATACTCAGTATTCAGATTGGTTTAGATGGATTTAGTTGTTTTGTACCACAGAGGTAGTAAGTGTGTGTTTGGGAATGTCTCTGAAATGAAAGTGCTTTTGGGTTTAATTTCAAATGAATTTGGAATATGTTATCTGCATTGTTTTGCTCGCTTTGAACATTATCATGATAGAGTGGTTTAATGTCGAATGAATTTGGAGCAAGTTGTTCACAGTGACAAATTCTGCAGCAAAGTGCTGATAACATTTCTAGTATTTACTATATATAAAACGTCAGTAACTGTTCATAAGCCGTTTCAGTGTTCATAAATCTTTTACTGTTCATAGAGCTGTTTTGGTGTGTCGGCTGAAGCCGAGCCGATTCTTATGTACACTGGACTAACCGACCTGTTTACACCGACCTATCTACAAATCTGGAATCCTCTAGAAATCTCGAAGCTTTTATTTTGACAGACCTATTTCCACCGACAAGAGTCTTCTATCTACAAATCTGGAACCTCTGTTACACCGACAGAAGACTATATATACCGAAATTAGCTGACAATTTCGGGTTGGCGCATAAAGTCCAGTAACCCGTCAAGCAGAGAGAGAGAGAGAGAGATTCAGGAAAGGGGATTCTCACCTCATCATCTCAGCGGTTAGTTCTTTCTGAACCGATTTGCCTTCTAAGTTATGGGCTGTGATTATGAGTTTTCGATTTGATCTGTTGAATATTTGGGCTTTTTGTTCTGATGTTGTTTATGATCTGGATATAGAGTGAAAGAGAGTTCTGTTCGATCTTTTATTGTTGCTCTATGTAAATGTTGTTGCTTCTGTTGGGTTTGGCTTTTAAGGAGTAGTCGATCAAAGACTGTTGGATTAGAAGGTAGTTTAGTTAGGAATAGTCGATCAAAGATTATTGGATTAGAAGGTGGTTAACTTGATTTGATTAGTGTGCTTGATTTTGTTGTCATTTTGTTTGATTTAAGGTATGTCGTTATTTTGTTTCTGAAAATGATTGATGCGAGATTGGTTTCCATTTAGTTCTGTTTTATTTTTCTTGAGTGAAAAAAGGGAAGTGTTTAAAGGGACATCTTTATGACTGCCATGTTCAAATAGAAGAAGAAGAAGAGTAATGGATCCGAGTTTGGTTTGGAGAGTTGGGATTGCAGGTTTGGAAATTTGTGTTTTTGCTGTTATGTTCTTCTTTTATTTTTGTTTGTGCTGGGGTTAGAGATATAGGTATTTGAATGGAATGATTTTATGAATTTTGGTATTTGTTTGTAAATTAGTGATGTGGGTTTCAACATTATGTTGTTGATCGAGTTCTATAAGATGTCTAATGAATTCAGAGTTTTAGTTAGGATTTGAGAAATTGTGTTAGGATTATGTTAGTGATAACGATTTGCTAATTTTGATAAGTGAAAAATTAGTGATAAAGATTGATCTTTGTCAGATGATATAATCTTTTAACATATCTTTTATATTTGATTCATAGATGACTAATTGATAAATTTATTGTGTGCATTTGCAGCTATACTGAAAACTTTGATGGGTTTTGTCATGAGAAGCAACCAAGTTGGTAATTTTCTCACCTTTTTTGGGTTCATAATTGTTTATCCTTTATTGCTGTTTCAGCAAGAGGAAGTTACTTCATGTTTATATTTTAGTTTTTTTAATAAGTAGGAAATCAATATTTTGATAGTTTGTACTGAAAGTGGTGAATAGTTATAATGATGTGATTAAATGTGATCATTTGGAGACTTTGAAGAAAAGAATAGAATTTTAGCAGGTACTGTGTTAATTATATGTTTATTATTGGGAAAAGCTTCAATAATTATCCAGAAAAGCTTCAATCATTTTAGCAGGTACTGTGCTAATTATATGTTGATCACAAAGATTGAAGGTTTATTAGAGGCTGGTAATTGAAGGGTATTACTGTGTATTTTATGGGCTTAAAGATCAATTTTGACTGAAAGTTTTGTAATTTAATGTTGTTTTGTAGTGCTGCCATTTTGCCCAAAGAACAATGACGTTTACATCTATGCAATCTAAATGGGAAAAGCTACATGTTCTTCAGAAGGTACTGCGTTTCACACTCATTGGCTTGCAATAATAGTTGTCGAACCAATTATAATGTGATATTTCAATATAAACTTGAGAGAGATGCAACTTGGGTAACCGAGTTTTGGTCAAAACAATTAGAAAGCAGTTATTAGGATGATTACTTGGAGGGTGTCAAGCACTTTCTCCCTGTAATATGATACTAGCTAAGTGATACACATTTGATGGCTTCCTGGAATGTTCTGCCCTCCAACCTATGAAAAGTATTCTGTCTAATGTTTTGTTAGGAAAAGTGAAACCGTTTAAAGTTAGAATTTGAAAATGATGTGTATACATATTTGTGGGTTTCGATGGAATACTAGCTAAGTGATACACATTTGATGGCTTCCTGGAATGTTCTGCCCTCCAACTTATGAAAAGTATTCTGTCTAATGTTTTGTTAGGAAAAGTGAAACCGTTTAAAGTTAGAATTTGAAAATGATGTGTATACATATTTGTGGGTTTCGATGGGTACATTTGTTTCCCATACTTTGATATATATTTGTGCATACTTGCTAGGAGTGTCAAGAGCAAAATATTTATCTCAGATATACTGCATGTACATCAACAATGGAACTTGACTTCATGGAGGTATGCGTCACCATAGATATCTCACTTTTCCTTTGATGCCAAGGTGTTGTTCTTATGTTTAACAAGATGTACTTTTTGCAGCCTTGCTTATTTACAGAAGGTCATTGAACCAAAGGTGATACATCGAGACATTAAGCAAAGGTTTCTACTTGGCCACTAAGCACTTTGTAGTACCTTTCAAATTTTCTACGATCAGCCATCCCAAGATATATTCTGTAAGTCAGTTCTTAGTCTCTGCTAATTGGTATCCCCTTTTCAAGATTTCTACTTTGCTTTT
This sequence comes from Rosa multiflora, assembly GCA_002564525.1. Taxonomy (NCBI): domain Eukaryota; kingdom Viridiplantae; phylum Streptophyta; class Magnoliopsida; order Rosales; family Rosaceae; genus Rosa; species Rosa multiflora. The sequence continues at coordinate 24,390 of BDJD01008946.1, forward strand.
GGATTACTTTGAACAACCCTGTATGTTCTATTGTGGTCATGGTTGATTATCGTTTGCATTTCAGTTTTGAATTGGACATGCCTTTTAGGAGTTATTTTGGGCCTTTGGTTGCTTAGCATTGTGTGAGTTACCCAGTTATTGTTGTTTTCTTTGAAATAAGTACCGTTATGTTTGTTTATGTTATAAACCTTTATATCGCTCTTAGTTTCTTCGATTAGATAGTTCAAATCATCAGGTGGAATGTGAAAAGTATTGTTGAGGGCCAATGGAAGTGTACAGAGAAGTGTAACATTTAATCTGAATTAATAGCAAAAGATCTACTAAATTTTCTGCTGTTTAATGGGTTATTTGGTGATTAAGAGCTGCACAAACTATTTAGAGTTGTGGATTTAGTTTTGGAATGGAAAAGTTGAAGGTTGTGGTTAATGGTCATAGTTATATATGAACAAATTGCTCTAGCTGAGTGAACTAGGTGTATGCACAAGTCCAACCACATTAGATTTTGAATGAGTATGTAGTTGGTCTGCTCATAATTGCAGCATGTGTCGAGTGGATTAATGATGAAACTTCTGTATTTTCTCAGATTTTTTTTTCTTCTACCTCTTCCGTTTTGTTGGGTTGATGGTCTGTATGTTCTTTGTTTTCTTTCAGATATGGCTGATACTGATAAGGAAATTGTTTTCTTCCATATTCACATTGGTACTGACATTACAGATGTGAAAGAGCAGTTACTGATATTGGTTTGCCAAATCAAGTTGGATAAGGAAATTGAATTCAAGAGGGAGTTGCCACCAGGTGAGATAATGGTAATACCGCTGGATGCAACTGTTGGACAGCTAAAACAGTTAGCTGAGTGTCCTGAGGGATACATATCATAGGGGTTGGGGGGATCAGATGATATGGAAGTAGTTTCTGGAGCAGTTTAATCGAGAACAGTTTGCGTACGACATGTACCAATTTTATCAGTTTAATTAAGAAGTTATTTTCCAATTATATGTTTCATTATTATAGATTATTAATAACAACAAATCCCGCAGCAAAGCGCGGGTACCATTTCTAGTTATTTAAAGAAATTAGTTTCTGTTGACCACAATGTAAAACTTGATATTGATAACCCGTACATATTAAAAAACATACCAAACGATCTCTACTCGCTTATTCAATGAGCAGGTGATGCTTGTAGTGCACTGGTAGATAAACAATTTTGAGCCGCACTATTTTGGCAAATCAAAAGTAATTTTGACAATAGATAGATGTATTACGCTTTAACTCTTTTTTATTTTTTATTTTTATAACTAATTAATGGGTACTTGGACTAAATTTTGGAGCGCCCCTTTGCTTTTCAGAAAATGGACGCACTTCCACCCTCAGTAGTATCACCAAAAGGATCATTGCTGGCAATCAAGCAATGCGATCCATGCTCCTGCGGTAGGCTTGAGGAGGGACCTCTTTGCCTGCGAGAAAATCAACCATTTTGCCTTGGGAATCTGCGTGTATAACAAGCTCTTAGGTTTTTTTTTTACGAGTGCCTGTTATGTTCACATCCCGTCTCATAATCGAAATGGTGTATTGTAGTGTAGATCTTTTCATTTTAAATTATAATGACAAAGTGAAATGTACATTGAAATTTCTTTTTCATAGGTTTTTTTTTGCCCCATTTATTTCTCCTTGTGCCAATTGGCTTTTTAATTTAGAAAATAAAAAAAAATCAATTTAGTCACTCAACTATGATTCATTCGACACTTCTTTCTATCTATTTTTAAAAACTTTACTTTAGTTGCTTGATTTGTACTCTGTTATTCACTGTACTCGATTTGTACCCTGTTAAAGCAGCAGCTACTTGGAGCAAGAAATTAAATCTTGATAATTGGATGCTCATTTCTTTTCTGAGGCAAGCCAAAATCAAATCCTCAATCCCACTCTGTAAGAGCCTTCTGATACTCATTAAGTAACATGAATACTTAAATGGGGCAAGCCAACAACATGTACCACACAAAGCAAGAACTGATGCACAAATAAGAATCTTCTTCTTCCTCTTCTCCCAGTCAGCAGTCTTTTTCTCAGACTACTGGTACCTATAGTTATGGCAGAACCTTTAATTTCAGTTTACACTGTTACTAGCTTTTGCTATAAAAGAAAATTACCTAGCCTGCAAGCATGACTCCCAACAAGATCACTTGCAAGATTGGGTCCAAACACAATAACTCAGTGCCTTACCTACTTAACTGCATGTATACTCTGTATAGATAGTGGCACACGCATCCTACAAATTTCACACACAAGACTATGAACTACACTAGAAATAGATATCACTGGTCCTCTTGGACTTAAAACCGTGGAACTCAAATCCAGTTACAGCTTCAACTCTTGAACCCTATCAATACCCATCTTACCTACTTATAATCGAAAATCAGGTAAAACAGAACTACTAGCACAAGACTCCAAACATTAATGCAAATATAATTTTCTTCTGAGTGTGCCACTTAATTACGACTTGAGAGCGAACAAATTTACCTTCCATGCACCACTTCTCAGGATACAAAGTTTCATACGTATACCGTGATGTAAGAAGAGAACTACACCAGAAGGCACCAGGAAACCTGACCAAGCCAACTCGAGTGGTTCCACTGTGAACTTGATATCAGAATCTCCAACCTGTAATCACTGTTATTGTAAATAGGGCATTCTCCCACTTGTCTCCAATTCCTTTGTACTGCAATATTATCCTCCTAACTTAAAACTGGCTTCAAGCTAGCACTCTGTGATTCTCTGTCCTTGCAAAATAATTGCAACTCCGAAGTCATATATACAAACTTTCCTTACAGATCCTTCCAAATGGAGATGCCTTCACCTCTTGGATACACAAACAAAAAGTTCCAAATCTTGTTTGATCAAAGCTTAAACAATGCCGATAACTAAAACAACTCTGATGGCACAAGTTGAGGTCGTTTGACTGCTCACAACACAATTACAATTAATCCCATCCTGCAAGATCACATAACTGATGGATATACATAATATTTCCTTCATAGTTGAATAATCAAATATTTCCACAAATTATGAGCAAGGAAAATCATATTTCATTAAGGCACAGATAGTTTTATTGCTAAAATAAAACAATCATATTGCACCCAGATGTACCACTGCATAAAAACAATGAAAATTACAGTTCGTCTCGACAGCAATTCTTCTTGGGCATAGGATACTTGTAACATCATGCACTCAGGAGAAGGAAAATAATATTATCATTGAGTGAAACGATTATCTGATAAAGGAGAATACACAATACAAATACAGACCGCTAAATTATTCTAATTCTAAGACCCTCTGCTTCCAGAATCATATCTTAAGCAATGGAACAAACTTATTACAGCAGAAAGCAGCCAACCGTAAAAGGTAGAGGAAAAGTGGATGGGTTGGTCTGGAATTCGAAGGTGCGAGGAGTCATGAATTGGAGAGTGAAACAATTCTTCTCGTCCCTGTCCACCTTAGTGATATCAACTTGAAATTGAAATGGTATCGCAACCCCCCGCTTCTTATAAGTCCCGGGCTTATAGTCAGGTCCTTCACCATAAGGAAGGTTGAATTCGGTGATAAGAATGCAGGCTTTCTGACCTCCTATGTGGACAAAATCACAGCCTGCTGCCGAACCCAATTCATAAGGCCACCATGGCAGCTTCAAATAACCAATCGGTGCAATGGATTCCTGACCTTCCTCCAAGGAAAAAAGATAAACTCCCAGCCGCCACGTATCATGAATATAAGCAAACATGATCTTCTTCTTGTCATCATGGTGCTCCGGCAGGTCCAGGACAAAGGCGTTGCCCATAAAAGGAAAAGGGCCGCCGCCACACATAGTAGGGACTAGTCTCCATTCTCTGTCTGGGTGTGCCACATCAAAGCAGAACACCGGACATTTGTCATGGGACACAAACATCTTGGTGCCGGCAATTGCATAAAAGAAGGAAGCAGGAGAGTCATATCGAGATCCGGGTTGGAAAAATGGAGGTTGGGGCAAACCCTTCCACAGGCCTATTTTAGGGTCAAATACCTCGAATGATGGAGGATCAGGGATCAGCTCATAAGAAAGAGCGTACACTTTCCCGCCCAGCTCCACCATCATAGGGGAAAATTTCCCTCTCTGTAAAGTCGCATCCATCTTCCTGAAAACATTGTCATGAACCTCGAAGGCATGAACATCTCTATTCCAGAGTTCAGAACTTATCGGCGGAAATCTGTCACCGGAACCCAAGCTGGGGCTCACGCCACCGGCGAAAATGATTTGGGAGCCGAAAACAGCACAACCAACAAAATCGGGAAAAAATAAAAAAATGACTTCCATCAATTTCTAGAAGAACAAACAAGCATATCTCAAAGAACAAACAAAAATTGTATAATTGCAAGAAACACATAAAACCTTACTAAGGAAAATCGCCACAAAATGATGGAAAACAAAATAACAATCTGAGTCGAGTATCTTATGCAATCATGAAGTTAAATGTTGAAGCTCTATCCGGATGTTGTTCGGATTAGGATTAAGAATTGGGCTCGAATTAGGTTTGGTACCCACTCAACTCGATTGCGGGCTTGACGTAACATAGAAACCTCAGCAGGCCCACCTTTATGAAACCACTACCTACACTTGTAGCCCAAAATTTTCCATCCGGAGGCCTGTTTTCCTGAATTCCCCTGCAATAGTGTGCAAGGCCCATGTGCAAATTTCAATCTTTTGCGGTTGGATTCCTTCCGTTTATGAAACAAATAAATTATAAAATTGCCCTTGTGGTTTGGATAATGTGTATTGACACTGTTGAATGTCAATAGCATTATGAATAATTATCTTTTGATGCTATTGTTTTCTTTTGAGTACAAGGTAATTCATGATGAGTATTATGTGACATTTTCTACATAAATGGACTTGGAGAACCTATTTAGGATTCTCCAAATGCGTCCTTAACCTTAAAGTGTTATTCCTCTGGTTAACATCTACTTAATCACAATACAAAAAAAAAAGTATTTTTTCAAGTTGTGAAATATACAAAGAAACAGAGAGATAATATTTCTACATACCATCTTTTTCTTTTTCTTTTTAGAAACAACTCATTTATACTGTAATCCCAAAAACTATTTATGCATATTACAATCTGAAACTTGAACACTATATTATTTATTTCTGGTTTTGCTTTTTTTTTTTTTTTTTCCAGATTATAAAGCTACTGACTCTCAATTTCTACATACCATCTTTTTCTTTTTCTTTTTAGAAACAACTCATTTATACTGTAATCCCAAAAACTATTTATGCATATTACAATCTGAAACTTGAACACTATATTATTTATTTCTGGTTTTTTTTTTTTTTCAGATTATAAAGCTACTGACTCTCAATAAGCTCAGTAAAAATAAGAACTCCATCAATTTCTATAAGAAGAAACAAGCACATATCAAAAGGGTAAAACTACTGACTATTAACAAGCTTAATAAAAAATGAGAACTCCATCAATTTTCATCATAACAAATAAGCACTTCTCAAATGACAAAGCCATTGACCCTCAATAAGCTTAGTAAAAAAAAACAAGAACTCCATCAATTTCCATAAGAACAAACAAGCACTTCTAAAAGGATAAAGCTATTGACCCTCAATAACCAAAAAATAAAAAAATGACTTCCATCAATTTCTAGAAGAACAAACAAGCATATCTCAAAGAACAAACAAAAATTGTATAATTGCAAGAAACACATAAAACCTTACTAAGGAAAATCGCCACAAAATGATGGAAAACAAAATAACAATCTGAGTCGAGTATCTTATGCAATCATGAAGTTAAATGTATTGACCCTTAAAATTAATTATAGACATGAGGGTTGTAATATACAGAGTTACACATACAAATGAAATCAACTTGCTGAAGTAAACAACAGCCACCTCACAAAACCCATGTTTGGTTTTCAGCTTACCTCACGCTACATGTGAAAGAAGAATATATCTTGTTTATATGTATATTCGACAATAAAAAATAAACCCACAACAGCCGAGGACCACCATGGCAGCAATTCCTTAGCCACAGGTTTTAATCACAGTACAAAAAAAAAAGTATTTTTTTTCAAGTTGTGAAATATACAAAGAAACAGAGAGATAATATTTCTACATACCATCTTTTTTTTTTTTTTTTTTAGAAACAACTCATTTATATAGTAATCCCAAAAACTATTTATGCATATTACAATCTGAAACTTGAACACTATATTATTTATTTCTGGTTTTTTTTTTTTTTCAGATTATAAAGCTACTGACTCTCAATAAGCTCAGTAAAAATAAGAACTCCATCAATTTCTATAAGAAGAAACAAGCACATATCAAAAGGGTAAAACTACTGACTATTAACAAGCTTAATAAAAAATGAGAACTCCATCAATTTTCATCATAACAAATATGACAAGACCCGCCCCGGATTTCACCCTGAAATCCGAGGTGGCCATGCGGGGCCCACCTTAGAGATAACTCTATCGAGAATTGGCCGAATCACCCCTAAAGTGGACTACCCAAAACATTAACTCACAATATATCAGAGCCAAACGAAGAAATGCGGAAGCTATTCATCAACTATGCCTCGAACCACGTACGCCCGACCTCAACTAATAACGCCTGCACACTGGGCATTAGAAACCGAAAGGCCCAGGGGAAAGTAGACGAAAAAAGTTAGCGTGAGTGGACAAAAATAAACAATTTAAAAGAAGAAGGATTTCATACTTTCCCACAGTTATTTCATTTAAAAACTCGATGCATGCACAAATGGTAAAACATCAGCTTACATCATGCTACATGTGAAAGAAGAATATATCTTGTTTATATGTATATTCGACAATAAAAACAAACCCGCAACAACTGAGGAACATCATGGTAGCAATTCCTCCGCATCCATGCAAAAGTCGGTGACGAGAGCTTTCATGCTTTGAAACCGAATTCAACCTTCGCCTCCATACTTTCATCTGACCGTCCTTTAAATTTTGGTCTGGACAATCTCCCTTCTCCATCCTTTGAAAACGGACCTGCATCAAAATTTCAGAGGAGCCATATTTATGAGGCTTGGAACATTGTAAATCAAACCTGATCTGATGTCTGCTCTCTCCTCCGAATGGTGTCATCCCGAAAGCACGCAAGTTGGCTTAGCGTTTGAAATTCGGGTGGCCCTTCTTGACTAATTAGACAGTTGCTGGGGGAAAGGCTTCTTTATGCTCCAATTTCATTCTTCAGAAGATATGCAAAGAGTTCGGTCTATGGGTTCAATTAATTTAAAACCAAGAATGCTGCACTTGATTAAATGGAGCCCCACCTTCTCACCTTCAAATTACAAGAACACATTTGCCCAGTTGCGGTTGAATATGAAACAATGCCTTCGTTTTGTGATACTTCTTGTATTGTACAAAAATAGCTTCTAAATCCAGTGTTAGGGCTCTCCCTGAAGGTCCACTTGTGCGGGGACTGTTAACTGAACAATCTAGTCACAAGCGCCACAATGCGTGATCCTATAGGAGCAAGTGACGTGCCTCTGTGCAAGTCCCTATGCGTTCATCCTCTACAAAATCATCTGTGCCGGTACTAACCTTAGTGACCAAGTCACCTATAGTCTCAACGTCAGCATCAAAGAAGGTTGACATCCCAGTCACTACGCCAATGGCCTGCCTCTATGCAGGTTGCAGTCCAGGCAACTAAGCACACCATTGTCCGTGTCTCTAACCACACCCAAACCTCAGTGTAGGCTGGACAAGTTGATGAGCCATCTGCAGCGCCCATTGAGAGTCAACTGGAAGTACCGCAAATGCAGCAAGTGGAAGAAGTTCAGGCCTCCCGGCCCCCTCGCTTAGTGTGCCTCTAGGTTTTCAAAAGCTTTTGCTTTGAGAATAGCACAGGAGTTTGCTCCATTAGATGAAGTGAGTTCCGCTATTGGGTGCATCATGAGTATGAAAATATGTGCAAATTTGTGGATGATGTGCCCTACTCCCAAGTATAGGAGGTCAAGTTTCTGTAAAGGGAAAGTGAGAGTATCGTATCCAACGGATTGAGTAACTCTACCCTAAGCTAGATTTCCGCAAAAATAAAACATAGAAAACACATGCAAAGTCTACCTTTTTACAAGTTTAATAGTTTTGGCCATTTGGAAGCCTAACTACCAAATAGTGATATTAACAATGGATAGTAGTGAATCGGCTTTTGAATTAATTTTAACTATATTAAAATTAAAGTGCAAATAAAGCAAATATACTAACAAAGTGTAAGAGATTTGATCAAATGAGATGAAAGGGGCTCTAAGGCATCACACCGGCCTAACCTCCTTTGTGCAAATTCTAAGTAACCAAATCTAAAATGCTCATGCCAAGATGGAATCCCACTCGGTTCTCTTGATTATCGAGTAACGAAGAAACAATTATACTAGAGAATGTATTTAAGCTACCCTTTGATTATCTGAAATAACTTTCCTTTAGTTTTTATCCATTTCTTGATTATCGGATACAAGTAGACCTATGTAGATACTAGCTAAGATTCCTTGATTATCGTAAACCTAACCCACACCCACATGATAAGCTCAATTGTAAGGAACCCAAGCAACCTTATTTGATTATCACAAGATTACCATTTTTACATTTGCAACATGCTTTGGTTTACTAAATTTGTCAAGCCTAGCATACATCCATGAAATTATCAACACTTAAAAACCTTAGGTGACAAATCTAAGATGAATAAATAATGAACAATTAAACTAGCACGGTAGAAATTCATGGCATGATCTATATTAAATTTAACTACATAGTTTGTACACAAATTTGGCTAGGGTTAAACCTAGCCCCAAATTTACTCTACTCACAACTCATAGTTCCATAAATTAAAGCCATAAACTTGTAAAGCATCAAGTAAGAGAGAAAATAGTAGATAAAGGAAGAAATGCCCACGGGTAAGAACACTTCTACCCTCCAAGATGCAAAATAGGTGAGAAATGCTTCTTAGCATGGTATTTTTGGTTTCTAATATGAGAAAGGAACCAAAAACACCATACAATTCCACAAAGTCTCTTAGAAGTATGATGAGCAAGACTCGAATATATGAAACTAGAGTTGTGATTGATCAAAAGTGTATTGATACTTCGGTTTCGGTAAGGAAAAACCAAGAACCCAAGACACTATACACCTATCTCTACACAAAACTAAGAACCTATGAACTAAAGATATGAAACTAAAAGAAATGTGTGAAGAGATGTGTGAGAAAGTGAGAGAAGGACATGAAAAACGTCCACCATGAGGGGAGGGTGTTTTTATAGGCCAAGAGTGATGAATGGAGGGTGGAGATCAAAGGAAATGAAGGGCTAGATGTAAAGAACAAATACAGTAATTTTCACATTTTCGCTTATAACTTTCACATTCGAGCTCCGATTTTTACGTACCGCATATGCACGCGCTCGGTTTAACGTCCCCTACAACTCTCATGAAGAACATTTTCTCAAATTTTGACCCGAATAAAAAGTCAACTTTTAGGGCCACTAAAAGAATCGAAAACAAAGCAAAAGTGAAAGTAATTGTCGTTTACCGTCCAAATGACTAGTAAACAGGTAAATTGAGATACGAGACGTTACAAAATAAGCACTTCTCAAATGACAAAGCCATTGACCCTCAATAAGCTTAGTAAAAAAAAACAAGAACTCCATCAATTTCCATAAGAACAAACAAGCACTTCTAAAAGGATAAAGCTATTGACCCTCAATAACCAAAAAATAAAAAAATGACTTCCATCAATTTCTAGAAGAACAAACAAGCATATCTCAAAGAACAAACAAAAATTGTATAATTGCAAGAAACACATAAAACCTTACTAAGGAAAATCGCCACAAAATGATGGAAAACAAAATAACAATCTGAGTCGAGTATCTTATGCAATCATGAAGTTAAATGTATTGACCCTTAAAATTAATTATAGACATGAGGGTTGTAATACACAGAGTTACACATACAAATGAAATCAACTTGCTGAAGTAAACAATAGCCACCTCACAAAACCCATGTTTGGTTTTCAGCTTACCTCACGCTACATGTGAAAGAAGAATATATCTTGTTTATATGTATATTCGACAATAAAAAACAAACCCGCAACAACCGAGGACCATCATGGTAGCAATTCCTTTGCATCCATGCAAAAGTCGGTGATGAGAGCTTTCATGCTTTGAAACCGAATTCAACCTTCGCCTCCATACTTTCATCTGACCCTCCTTTAAATTTTGGTCTGGACAATCTCCCTTCTCCATCCTTTGAAAACGGACCCGCAACAAAATTTTAGAGGAGCCATATTTATGAGGCTTGGAGCATTGTAAATCAAACCTGATCCGATGTTTGCTTTCTCGTCCGAATGGCGTCATGCCTAAATCACGCAAGTTGGCTTAGCGTTTGAAATTCGGGTGGCCCTTCTTGACTAATTGGACAGTTGCTAGGGGAAATGCTTCTTTATGCTCCAATTTCATTCTTCAGAAGATATGCAAAGAGTTCGGTCTATGGGTTCAATTAATTTAAAACAAAGAATCCTGCACTTGATTAAATGGAGCCCCACCTTCTCACCTTCAAATTACAAGAACACATTTGCCCAGTTGCGGTTGAATATGAAACAATGCCTTCGTTTTGTGATACTTCTTGTATTGTACAAAAATAGCTTCTAAATCCAGTGTTAGGGCTCTCCCTGAAGGTCCACTTGTGCGTGGACTATTAACTGAACAATCTTGTCACAAGCGCCACAATGCGTGATCCTATAGGAGCAAGAGACGTGCCTCTGTGCAAGCCCCTGTGCATTCATCCTCTACAAAACCATATGTGCTGGTACTAACCTTAGTGACTAAGTCAGCTATAGTCTCAGGGACAACATCAAAGAAGGTTGACATCCTAGTCACTACGCCAATGGCCTGCCTCTATGCAGGTTGCAGTCTAAGCAACTGAGCACACCATTGTCCGTGTCTCTAACCACACCCAAACCTCAGTGTAGGTTGGACAAGTTGATGCGCCATCTGCAGCGCCCATTGATGTAAGCACAAAATATGGATCTAATCTTTAACTCTACATGAAAATAACTTAGAAAGCCCATAGATATTTTGGTGGAGGAGATAAAATAAGGGCAGAAGGGTCATTGGGAGACAAAGGTGTAAGATGTTAGAGGAGGACACTTGTCATCTTTCAAATTTTGAATTTCAAAATAACCTACACCTAAAGTCTTCCCACCTAAACTCTCTAACCCTAGTCAACAGCTGTTCCATGGTCTCCACACATGTCCTTGGCTGGAAATGGTTGGAATTCGGCATTGACCTCCGTTGACCCATTTTTTTGTTTGTTTGCGTACTTTCTTTTCCTTCCTTCCTTCAATTTGAATCTCCACCGAGATGGCCTTCGGTTTCTTCATGCCAAATGTTCATCCATACGGGTAGATCATTCTGGTAAAATGTCAGAGCTTAAATCATTGTGGTTTGGCCGGAAATGCTGCCGGAATTCTTACAGGTCGGGTTTTACAGTTTTCATCTTCTAGTGTAGAAACTTGGACCGATCTTTCGATGGCATTCCACTTAGAACTAGCTCTTGGACTCTCATGAGAAATGATCCTCAGGATTTCTAGAATGGATCTGGACAGTTTCAACTCATTTGGAGTTTGTTTGGTCAGGCTGCTGCCCCTCTTTCCTTGTCTAGCTTGATTTTTCCTAGCCAGAGTAGGAAAACATGCTAAGGTTGACCTTTTAGTGCATTTCCATGCTTCTCCATCGTTTCCTAGTAAGATAAGGAAAACATAATAAATAAACATAAATAAACACAAAGGTTAAGTAAAAGTGCAAGATTAGGGGAATAATTACTAGGTAATTATGGACCTAACATCTGCCTGTGTAAATTCTGTGGAATTGGAAGAGGGATAGTTCACTCCAGTCATCTCCAAGAAAAGCAAAAAATTACTTAAACAAGATGCGACCTTGATGCTTAAAGTAGCTCAATGTAAAGCAACATCAGTATGTGCTCTTTATAAGGGGGCAAAGCAAAAGCTTTATAAATGAATGTTATATTCCAGAATGCCCGGGGATTCGCAAACGAAGACACGTAGCAGGCTTTAAATAATTTGGTAAGTATCTATAAACCTTTGTTATTTTTTGTTTCGGAACCTTTTGTGGTTCCTGATGTACTTCCTGACATGCTAAAAGTAGCATGCAATTTAACCCTGAAAAATTTCATCGTTAGTATAGGGGAATATTGTTCAAGCCGGGAATTGAGGGTACACCTATAATTGCATAAATAAATAAATAATTAATACAAGTATAAAGTATTATTTGCTAATTATATACAAAAAAAACAAGAGTAATAAAAAATGGGGGATTTAGAATTAAAATAAAAAATTGATATAAATAAAATAAGGAGCAACAAACCACTACCTTGATTCTTTTCTGACCATACTCTGCACCTCCTCCTCAGATTATGGATACGTCAAGTCAGATTGGATACGCCAAGTCAAACCGGGTGGAGCCGCCAAGCTCTCCGCCAAGCCCAACCATTCGTTCCGATATGGAGGTTGACGTGGGTAAGGATCCGCCTTGGATTATCTCGAAGATCTAGTCGGCAGTGGAGGTTGTGAACTCTCTTGATGCTTAATTTGATTTGTTTTTGCTTAATGGTAGTGGCAAAAGTAGAGATTATGGATTAAACAATGTCCATTTGCAGTCCATGACTTGTAGCAACTATATACATGTGTGTAGATTAGCATTCCTTAACTATTTTATATATAAGAAGTTGGTTGGCGTGTAATATTCTGAGAGTGAGTCCATGAGTGAGAGAGAGAGAGAGAGAGAAGGACAAAGACAAAGACAAAGAGAGATATTGAATCATCCTAGATCAAACCTCATCCTCCTTCTTTGTTTCTTTGAGTCTCACAAAAGCTCTGATCGATTTAGAGAGAAAGATTGAGAAAGCTGCTTAATTTGATCGTTTGATCGAAGAAGACGAGGGTGGTCGAGATTTGTTCCAGGGGTTATTGATCCTTGTTCTAAATTGAATTGGAGACATAGCGGAGGAGACATTAACACAGGTTGGTCTTCTCATTCATTTTCCATTTTCATTGTTTTTGTGTTCTTCAATTTGTTACTGAGAATTTTGATAATAAACTGAATTTTTACATATACGTGGAGCTTGTATATATATTTTGTCTCCGACTTGAATGGTTTGAATCACATTTATACGTGTTTGTTAGATTTTTCAGAAAAGAACCCACCTTTGGTTTTGAATTCTTGATTCATTCATGTTGTCTAAGACTTTTGTGATCGATAATGATCTTTTTTTTTTTGGCAAGGATAATGATCAATTTGAAGTTTTCAACTTTTAAGGTAATGGAATCTTTGATGTTTTGCATAAAAGCTAATACAAACTTATATGATTGGAAAAGCTAATGGTACTTGATTAGTTAAAATTTACCTAAGCTTCTACTTTGTTAGACACATACTACTCTCCTTGCTCTGGTTTTTCTCGGAGAGCCTGCAGTACTAGTGGAGGAGAAATTGGTCAGCAGAAGTGGAAAACAAAAGCGCTACTGTTGAAGCCAAAGTTACTAGCTCTCTTGCTGAGGAAGAGGAGAAAGAAGAGAAGGGAAAAAAGAAAAAAGGAAAAAAAAAAAGATGAAGAGAGAGCTGGAAGATTGAGCGATCTGATTTTCTGAGGAAGATAGAGAAACATAAAGATGGAGAGAGAGCTGGAAGAAGAAGAAGAGGTAAACAGCACAAAAAAAAAGGGTATGAGAGGGTATAATAGACATTTTGTTGCGAAAGAGATGCCACGTCAGCCACTTAACGACAATTTAACGGGCAAGTTAACGGAATGGACCTATTGGTCCAAAATTGAGAGATGATGGAGTAAACGTGTGAAATTAAAAAGGGAGGGACTGAACTATTTTTTCCCGGAAAGTTCAGGGAGTAAACAGTATTTAACCCATACAATAAAGAAAACGTAAAAACACATATACATGGGTAGATCACGAGGAACAAATATCAAAACCACAACCATATGCAAGAAATCCAGTTACAAATCCTATAGTTGATTTTATATGTCATGAGAAAGAAGTTGACCTTGTGAAACGTTAATAAGCAAACGATTTCCCAAATTTTACTTTTCTTGAGTAACTAATCTAAGTGAAAGCACCTAAATTAATCCTATTGAATATGCAATCTTAGTCTAGAAAACTAGCTAATCAAGAACACATTCAAAGCATGAAGAACAAAGAAAGGATGTCAACCAAAGTGCACAACCTAGTATGAGAAAGCTCATCTATTTGCAATCCTCTTTAATTGATTTTGACCTTTGTCCAAAGTCCTTTCTACTTATGAAATAGGTTCACAAAACTATTAGATGAATTGTGTACTTACATAAGTATATGCGTAAGCATAATTAACTACAATGAACCACGCTCATACCGCCACCAGCAGCACTGACAACCATCGAGGGTGTCAGCTACGGAAACATAGCCAAGCAGGCTATCACCTGAGCCCCGGCTCATCCTGAGATCACTACTGATGCGCCGCCACGAGCCGAGCCAAGCTCACCTCACCGAGGCATCAGGAGCTGGGAATAGAAGCACATAAATCCCACATAGAAAACAAGGAAGAGATCAATCTCTTCCTCACTGATAAAAGGTTCACTCCTCTCTCCTCGTTAACTACGCATTTACTAGTTACCTAACATTATTCTGTCAATACAAATACATTGACTGACTAAGGCATCAGAGAAGAGAAGGCCACCAATCGTGGTCTCCCTCTGACGCCTTTTGTATTTTATTTGATAGATAGCGGAAGCAACTAGAAAATCTCAAGTAGCAGTTCGCCCCTCGAACCCGCGTTAATCAAGGTTCGGCTACCGCTGAATCTTAAACATTAACATTGGCGCCGTCTGTGGGAACCCTTGAGCAAAAGGTCATCCCACCACAACAACCATGACTAACAGTAGTGGGGGAAATGCATAAGGGCGTGCGGACCAGTCCGTCAACCCCCCAACAACCCCACAACTAATGTTAACCTAGTGACTAACGTTAACCGCACACTATTCAACACACTACCCACCGAGCCAGGACCTCGCCGCTATATATGAGCTGGCATTGGCAGATCTCCACAAGACAAATAGAGAACGCGAGCAGGAGTGCAGGGAAAAGGCCGAGGCCCAGAAACAAGTGGCCACGCTGATGTCAAGATTCAACGAGCTAAAAAAGGCACTGGAGCAAATGCTAACCCATCACAGACCGAGCAATCACAGAGTACCAGACGCAGTCCACCCAGCGGTGGAAGATGAATACCCGCATCAATCATACATATGTAAATACCGCCGAACCTAGCCGAACTGTTGGGAATGGGTCCCCCACCCCCACCACGATTATTGATGGAACAAGAAGCAGAATCACAACCGCGCACCAACCACTCCACACTAGAGCAAGGACTGAGGGAAACCTGCTTGCCCCCAAGCAGGAGTTAGTTCAGCGGAATCTCCAGCCAGTACCCGCTACTGACGCCACTACCCTAATCTTGGAAAAGATGCAGCAACTGGAGCAACGACTTATTTGGGCCGAGGCAGGCGCCCCTGCACCAATCCAAAATCCTCTCTTCGCGTCGAGGCCAGGACCATTCACCGCAAGGATCCTTCAGGCCATTCAACTAGCTCACGCAAAAACCCCAAAGATGCCACAGTACTGCGACCTCAATGATCCCTTCGTCCATATGGACACCTTCAAAAAATTTCACCAACAATAAGATATTTGATGACGCCACCCTCTG
This sequence comes from Rosa multiflora, assembly GCA_002564525.1. NCBI lineage: Eukaryota > Viridiplantae > Streptophyta > Magnoliopsida > Rosales > Rosaceae > Rosa > Rosa multiflora. The sequence goes on from BDJD01008946.1 coordinate 40,196, forward strand.
CCACTTGTTCAGTGAGACGTTAGACAGTGAGGTAATGAGCTTGTTCCTCGAGTGCCCACCGAGATCTATCAACTCATTCCATGCACTATCAAATGCTTTCTTGTCGCGGTTCATCCTATTGTTGTCGGACATCACAACACTAGCCAATTGTTCAGCGACAAGCAGGGTGCAGAAGAAACACTGAAGGCATTTGTCACTAGGTGGAGAGCAGCGGCATCTCGGTGCTGCAACCTTGATAAAACAATGGCAGTGGCAGCCTTTAAACAAGGACTCCTAAAAGGATCATTTGTCTATCATCATCTCAACTACAATTATCTAAACGCCGCATATGATCACGTCATGAGCGAGGCCGTCCTCCATGAGTAGGCAGAATTTATCACGTACAAAGAGACCCCACCACCTCCGCCAACACCAGTAAAGTCCACTCAACCTTCCTCCAGCCAGCAGGAGATCGCCAACAAAACCCTTGCCAGACCACCGATTGACAAAAAGAGAGAGTGGCAGCAAAACAACTACCAGAGAAAGCGGCAAAAGGACCAACATTACCATAATAAGAGAAATCGCTCATCTCACGGGGATAACCGTAACAGGCAGACGAAGTCCTCCCAACGGTACGCAGTGTTGACGTTCTTCATAGCCTCATATGAGGAGATATACAATCAATACAAGGACCAAATCCCACCGCCACCACCAAGAAAATACCCAAGGACGGGAAAACCCAGGAACACCAGCAAGTGGTGCAAATACCACGAGGACAGCGGTCGCAACACTAACAATTGCAACGCTTTTAAAACAACAATTGAGACCTTGTATCGCGATGGCAAGCTGGAACAGTTCAAGGTGCGTCAACCACCGCCGGTGGTAGCCAATATCGAGCCCATGCACCGCATCAACATAATCGATAGCGGTGCTCCTATCACCAACATGTCTCATAGGGCAAGAAAGCGGTATGCACGCGCCAACCACCCCAAAGAAGTTTGAAACATCTAGTATGAACGGTCCTCTAAGCTACCAAGGTTTGGGTTGGAACCAATAACCTTCTCCGAAGAAGAAGAGCGCGGAGTGCACCTCCCCCATGACGATCCATTCCTCATTGACACCATGCTCGATAAATGGTCAGCGGGAAGGGTCCTCGTGGACAGCGGATCTGCTGTAAATGTCATCTTCAACGGTTGCTACACACTACAAAAAAGAATTATAATGGCCACGGCGCCACACCGTCGCTGAAAGTCAATTTGCCGTCGCAAAAGACCAATGGCGATGGCTAGGTGACGACAATTTTTCCGATGTCGTTGGTGACGTCGCCATTGATTTTAGCGACGGCAATTACGCCAACGCAAATATCAATGGCGACGCCACCAACAACATCTGCAAAATTGACGTCGTCTACCCGTCACCATTGGTCTTTTGCGACGGAAAAATTGCCGTCGCAAAATGTGAATTATTAATTTAAAAAAAAATCTAGCTTACAAAATTTGCATGCTAGAATTATTTAAAATTTTTATTTTTGGGAAGAAAAAAGGAAAAGTTCCAACAAATTGCTTTTTAACATCAATTTTATATGTCTTCACCAATGTTCAAATACATAAATTTACAATTACATATAGTTAATGTTATAATGTCCCGAACCTGAATTTACCGATTTATTAGTCATTTGGACGGTAAACGACCTTTACTTTCACTTTTACTGTTGTTTCGGTACTTTTAGGGGGACTCTAAAAGATGACTTTTTATTCAGGTCAGAATTTGAGGATACTTTCTGTATGAAAATCATAGAGGACATTAAACCGAGCGTGTGCATATATGGTGCGTAAAAATCGGAGTTTGTATGTGAAAGTTATGGCCAAAATACTGAAGTTATTGTTCACGGTAACTTTCTATGTATATAGTGACAGGACTCGCCCCGGATTTCACCCCAAAATCTGAAGTGGCCATGTGGGGCCCATATTTGAAGAAATTCTACCAGAAATTTGGCGGAACTTCCCCTAAAAGTAGGCCACCCAAAACCTATAGGAAAACATTTATACTTCTAAATCATCCATCCTAATTCTCCCCGAGCCACCCTGCTCCCCAAATCACAACATTTCCCAATTCACAAAACACAAAACGCAATTTGAATAACATTAATCCCACAAGTAATCAGAGCAATTCTAAAAGAAAGGATAAACAAGGAAAACCTAATTCAAAGGAAAACGAGGAAGCCATGCTGTTGACTATGCCTAAACTCCATGTACGTCTGACCTCAACTAATTTCGCTTGCAAACTGGGCATTTGAAACAGAAGGGCCCAGGGGAAAGTAATTGAAAAACACGTCAGCGTGAGTGGACAAAAATAAACAACCAAATAAATAATTTAAAAGAAATGAAGTTGTATTACTTTCCCACATATTTAAATTTATAAAACCTCGATGCATGCAACATTTATAAAAAGTATTTCTTTAAACTCAAAAACTCGTGAAAAACATACCAGCCCCGCTGGTTAAGAGAAATCGGACTAGCCCCGCTAGTCAAGTAATAATATAAAAGTAGGGGAAGAAGATAGTCATACGAATGAGCCTCCCAGGCTAAAGTACTCCTATATACTCCCGTTATATTATACCCACACGCCACTAAGTGTAGCGATTAGGATACTGGGCTTCAGCATTACTGTCACAAAGATAGTAACCAGCGCCACAAAGGCGGACGAGCTTCGGTGATCCCATCACCTCACCACAAAGGCGGATATATCAATGCTAGCAATGATAATAGACACCCAAAGTATGGCAAAAGAAAATCCGAAAACCACAAAAATCCATAAAGCTTCCCCCAAATTCTCATAGTAAGCCGAAAATATCATCGACGTGTCCCACACGCCAAAAGTATCTCAAATCAATAGTAGAAAGGCGAGATCAAATTATAAATCGCAATTCAGAAACAAAACCGAAACAAGAATCATCAATAAGACATTCCCAATGCCAAAACAAGAATCATCAACAAGAATCATCGAGCAAGAGTTCGGTATGTCGCCCTGTACATAATTATTTCTCATGAGTAACTATTCAACAATTAAATACGATTCCCCAAAATTAAATCCTCATAAATTTTCTCTCCACTTCATCTCGGATTCAACCCAAATGTTTCCTCTAATACCAATTCGTTATCTTAAAGGTTCCAAGGCAGCACCAAGAGATATCCGACGGTCGGATTCTGGTAAATCGATAATGGAATTCTAAATTCCGGAAATTCATAATCGATTTAAAAACTTCTTCAATTCCAACCAAATTCACATATTCAACCCCTACAAAAATTATAGGATTTAACTAGCTATAAAAAATAGAATTTAAATTACTGTTTAAACGCCACCACTATTCACGCGGCGGTCAACTCCTCCTCCGGCTACCAAATTTCAACCACAGAATCATCTCAACATTCTAAGCATTTTTCATAACTGTGACCAAGTCAGAAAATACCTTGAGGTGCTCCAGTTTTGCCGATGAACACAAACCAGGAAATCTCCAAACCCACCAATTTGGAAATCCTTCAAATTCACCTTCCAAACGTGGAAATTTCAGCTAGAAGTCTTGAGGGAAGATGATCAGTGTCCTAATAGAGCCAATTTACAGCCGAAGATAGCCAGGAACTGGAGAATTTTGCCGGAGAAGAAACTGCTACAGTAACAATGCTTGCATAAATTCGGTTTTCCAGCCAAATCATCGATACCCAAAGGTACCATCGTGTAGAGGAGGAAGAGACGGTCCAAGGACAACTGGAATCACGTCAATCGGGCGCCGGACGGTGAAGAAATTGGAAAAAGAAGAAGGGAGGGCGACGCGGGGGAAGAGGGAGAGGAGAGAGAGAGGGTCAGGGTAAGTTCTGAAATGGGAACTTACCTCGGTAAGTTTCCTTATATATAGAGAGTTACCATAAACAGTAAATTCATCTTTTCACTTATAACTTTCACATACGAACTCCGATTTTTATGTACCATATATACACGCGCTCGGTTTAATGTCCTCTACGACTTTTATGAAGAACATTTTCTCAAATTTTGACCCAAACAAAAAGTCAAGTTTTAGGGTCACTAAAAGTATCGAAACAAAATAAAAAGTGAAAGTAATTGTCGTTTACCGCCCAAATGACTAGTAAACTGGTAAATTGAGGTACGGGACGTAACATATAGAAAGTTACCAGGGAAAGTTTCCATTTTGGGAAACCTACACCCTACTCCGACTTTCTCTCTCTTCCCCTCCCTCTCTCCCTCGCGTTGATCACTCACCTTTTTTTTTCTCTCGATTCCCCGCCGTCCGGCCACCTGGGGACGAGTCACAGGTCATCATCGGCACGCCTCATCCTCCTCCACACGCTAGCAGCAGTGGGTCACGGCGATTTGGCCGAAAACGTGGGAATCGACGGCTTGAAGAAAACTGTAGCAGATTGGGGTTTTCCGGCAATTCTTCAGATTCCTGCCATCTCCGACAATGAAACTAAGTGCAATAGGAGCGCCTCGAGCCATGGAACATTCCCCCTCAAGTTTCTGGCTCCAATTCTTAGTGTGGAGATCGAATTGAAGAATTTTCGATCCAAGGGGGGTTTGAGGAATTTTCAGGGTTTTCTTCATCGGCCGATTTCAAGTGGTTTAAGGTAAAAGTGGAACTTGTTGTAGTTTAGAAAAGTGTTGGGCTTGTTGAGATGTTGTTGTACATGGAATTTAGTGGCCGGAGGTGAGGTGCGCGCTGCCACTGTATGTGGCGCGTGGAGGCGAGTAGGGTAGGTTTTTAATTCTTGTTTTAGCCCAATTAAATCCTATAAATGTTGTGGAGCTTGTATGTGAAGTTTGGTGGAAATGGAACTAGTTTTGTATCGATTGTGTAATTCCAAAGTTTGGGATGTCGATCATTAAATTACGAGAGTCCAACCGTCGGATTTCTCTCAGTTCTACCCTAGAATCTTTAAACTAATGAGTTGGTATTAGGGGTGAAGTTGGATTAAATTGGAAAAGAAATTGGAAGTTTGATTTTGGAGGACTTAATATTAGAATCGTATTTAATTGTTGAATCGTTATTCACGAATTATATTTATGTACAAGGTGACGCACCGAGCTATTGCTCGACGAAGGAACTCGTACGCGTGATCCCCTAAATAGTACTGTGAGTGGACTTTTGATCTTAATTGATGCATGCAAATTAATTTCCGCAAATTTTTATTTTATTGATTTATCAATTTAATTATCGAGCATTTTAATTTGGTTTGGATTATTAATTGATTTTTTGGTTTGAACTTTTGAATTAAGATTCATCATGCTCGATTTGAGAATTTTGATTTATGTGATATTTACCTTATTATTATTCCGTGGTAATTTCCAAAAAAATTTATTATAATTAATTTTCAATTCTTGAGATTTCCAGAGAGATTCGAAATTGGTTTTGGAATATATGATTTACGTGATTTTTCGATGATTTATTTTACCAAGATGATTTCCGGATTACATATTATATTTAGAAGTCAGTTTTGAGATATTCTGGAATATTTTTGGAAATGAGATTTTCCGAAGGAATTTGTGCTCGTACTAATTTCCGGGTTTTGTTTTGAATTTGAGAATATTTTGGCGTGCGGGGCCACATCACTAGAATGCAGTTATTGTTTTCTCGTGAGATATTGGGGAAGATTTATGGATTTACTGGTTTTCGATTGTTTTTCCTCACCATACTCTGGTCATTCGATTAGTGTCTCCTCCTCACTTACTTTGTGTTTGTGAGTGGTAGTCGAGGATTCTCCTCCCCATGTGAGTGGTAGTCGAGGTTATTAGTTCTCCTCCTCACACAATCAATGTGTGAGTGGCAGTTGAGGATAGGTAGAGCTTAAGGGGCTCCTTTACCTGTATGGTGATATCTCTTCCCCATATCCTATTATTACTTGACTAGTGGGGCCTAGTCTAATTTCTCTTAACCAGCGGGGCTGGAATGTTTTCATGAGATTTTGAGTTTAAAGAAATATGTTTTATAAACGTTGCATGCATCGAGGTTTTATAAATTTAAATAAGTGGGAAAGTATTCAAGTTTGCTACATTTAAATCATCTCAACTAATTATTTTTGTCGACTCACACTAACGTGTTTTTCAAGACTTTTCCCCTGGGACCTTAGGTTTCAAATGTCCAGTGTGCAAGCTAGAATTGTTGAGGTCGGGCATAAATGGAGTTGAGGCATAGTCAACAACATTACTTCCGCGTATCCATTTTTTTTTTCCATGTTTTGCTTATTTACCTTTTACTCTTGAATTGCTCTGATAACATGTGGGATGAATGTTATTAAGTTGAGAATTGTACTTGTGTAATGGGTGATGTGGAGATTAGGGGAGCATGGTGGCTCCAGGATAATAAGGATGGATGATTTATATGTATAAATGTATTTTCTACAGCTTTGGTAGTCCATTTTTAGGGGAAATTCTGCCAAATTTTTGTAGAATTTCTTCTAAGGTGAGCCCCGCAGGGCCACTTCGGATTTCAGGGTGAAATTCAGGGCGGGTCCTGTCAAGTTGGTATCAGAGCATTAGGTTGTCAGATTCTGTAGACTTGTTTCTATCTTGTTACCTTATATGCTTGATGTTACTCAATACCTCTCGAGTGATGGCCCGACTACAGCGGTTCCCCATCGTTTACTCTTCGGTGCGGAAGTATTCATCAAGTGTGTAAGGTGCATGTCTAGTTGGTTTACTTTAGGTGTTATGCCTCTTGTACGCCGACCTCATAGGGTTTTCACTGCGTAGCGAAATGTTTACTTGTCTTACACCTTTTCCTACTGGTGGTAGAGTAAGACTACTCTATAGTGTTGAGTTGTGCTATGAAATATGATTTGAGGAAATGTTATGGGTTTTTCTTCCTCGATGCCAACAAGTTTGTTGGGGTATGGTTTAAGGTGCGAGACCGGAGTTTGATTTGTGCTTAATTGTTAGATATGAGCAACCATTGTTTTGGGCTATCTTTGAGTATTATTCTAGTTTCAGAATTAGAATTGTTGTTGGAATTGAAATTAGTAATAATGATGGTTATGACTTTGAACCAAGTTTAGGGAATGTGTTACTTGATACGATCAGTCTACTAAACGACATTTGGGGATATTATTGGTAGCTGTTGGAGATTTCTTGGAAATCATAGGATTGGTCATCTTGGATTGTGACCTGGCCATGACATTTGGATATAGTTTTGTTTGAACTGAAAGAAATTGATTTTAGAAACATTGATTTATAATTGGTCTTTTAAGTTTTGGATTGTAACAAGTAGGGAGATGGATAGAAGTGAGTTTTTGAAATAGTTTTATGTCGAAGCTTGAGTATTTAGCTGGATGCTTAAGGTTTTACGATCGAGCTACGACCTTAGTCAGTAAATAATTGGGAGAGTTGGAATCAACTCTTCGCATGTGATATTATGCAAATGGGTGCCTTTGTTTATCCATTTTTGAGTGAAACGGTTACATTTAAGATCGGGAATAGCAGTAGTGACATTGTTGGGTATTCTTAGATGTTCGAACGGAATTGTCATGTGATACAGAATTTGATTCGAGTTCTGAATCATGAAGCCTTGAAGGTTGAATTGTGGTGGGTTCTGGTGGAGGTTTTACCTGACGGATGGGTTGTGTAAGATATTAGAGATTGGTGGAATAATTTTAAGGAAATAAGTTTCCAGTTGGCTCCAGAAATTTTTCTAATTAAGGTTTGACCAGAATTCTTGTTATACATTTGGATAAGACGTAATGAGGTTGTCTTCACTTTGACGTATTTCTATGGTGTTTAATTTGAGGAAATTGGACCATTAGATAGTGGGATCATGTGCGGATCCGGATATTGCTTGGTGTGATACAAGATGTTGGACAGATGTCTATTTTATATTAAGGATTGTCAAGGAAAGATCTTGTGAATTGTGTTAGCTATTTCAGGGAATTGGCTATTGCTTGAATTGAATACATGTAATGGGCTCCTGAATTGAGCGAGTTTTGCTACCCTGGTGACCCTTAATTGGAAATATATTGGAAGTTGTTGGTACGAGTGACATACGGTCACCACTTGTCTAACGGAAAGATGACTTGAACAGGTAGTAGGAGTTGAGTTGGAATTTATTGTTTGGGCACTTATTCGATTTTCTTTCTGGGCTGTTCAGGGCAAAAAGAGTTTTTGAAAATTTTCCTTATCAGAGGCTAAGACTCTTCGGTAATGCTTGAGGGCATATCTATATTTTTTAGAACTGTTGAGTCAACGGGGGATGCTGTGAATTTTGATGGGATTGTTGTCACTAGCCAGATTCCAGCTTGAGGATTATTCATTTCAAGTGTTTAATTTATTTTCCAGTTGGTGAACTTTGGATCAGATTTAGAGCAATTCCTAGTATTGTGGGATACATCATAGTCCATTAGAGGATTTGATACATACAGAATTTAGAAATTTTCTATAATGTCGTACCTGTAGTAGAATTGTCATGAGGTGCTGTCGGATAGATGGTTGGAGATGTTCTGCATGGGGCTGGTGGAGTAGTTATAAGAGAAAGTTTTCCTAGCTAACTAAAGAAGGCCATTTTATTTAAGATTGATAAGAATTCTAGTCAAGTATCTAATAATATAGATAGTGGTGTTTCCGGTGGTGACAATTACATTGGCATATGAAGTAGAATTATCATTTGTGGCATTAGAGGCCAGTGAGAACGACATAGATTCAACCAGATGTTAGACCTATGACTATTAAAGAAGTGTAGCCTCAGCTAAGAACAGTTTTAGTGTGATGCATCTCCTACTGGATTTGAGTCTTTGGGCTGGAGTACAGTGAGTAGTTACCGTTCTTGCTTTGAACTGGGTTTCGAACGACGTGGTACTCATTGCGTACCGTTAAGTAAACTCTAACATGTGAGGAATTTTAGCAGTTTTGATTGGAGACGTTGGTAATTAGTAGATTCCTTGAAACACATTTGATTTAGAAGAGTTTTCCACCACATTATAATTATAGGAAGTTTTCGAGGGACAACGCTAGTTAGCCAGTTTGAGATACTTTAAGTGTGGCCAGCAGGGTAACTATCAAGTGAGTTTCCCTTGTTGACTTGGAATGTCACTTCAAGGCTTGATCAATGTTCCTGTCATTTGTCAGAGTAGCGCAGGGAAAGTGTAGTGGCCCCATAACCTACCTGATTAAGTTATGGGTTTGTTCGAGACTACCCCTTATTATGCTTAACAACTGTGAGACCTTTACGTGAACGACATTCAATCATAAATCTAAGCACAAACAGACAAAAGGAAGTGCGGTTTTGTGATTGCTAAGGAAACTACTTGTTTCAGACTTGTGGGTTATCAGTGAGTATCTTGTGGTGTTTTAATCCATGTACGAATTGAAATTGTAATAAGTGTGGGTTGATGTATTATCACAATATTGTTGGTGAATAGGGTGGATCTTCACCGTGCGACTTATTTGAAGGGTCATGGATACTTCTATTCCAACCTAATAGGGTGGATCTTCACCGTGCTATCTGAGCTATAAACATGTTGTGATTTGCTTGAGTAGTTGGGATGGTTGGAGACTCTATGGATTGTTAAATTTGTGACTTGAGATTCTGGCAGCATCAAATGAGGATTGTTCCTTTCAACGGTTGATCTCCTTATTCAATCGGCCAACTTTTGGATCATTTTTGAAACTAATTTCCACATGTTTGGAGAAATTTCGCACATCTTTTCTGTGCCTTACCATCCCCACTGTTGTGAGGTTGATGTGTTATATTTCTTCGTAAATGTGTACTTCAGGTTGATATGTACTCTTCAGCAGTATGAAATCTCCAGGGCGAAATTTTTATAAGGAGGGGAGATTATAACGTCCCGAACCTGAATTTACCTATTTATTAGTCATTTGGACGGTAAACGACCTTTACTTTCACTTTTACTGTTGTTTCGGTACTTTTAGGGGGGCCCTAAAAGATGACTTTTTTCGGATCAGAATTTGAGGAAACTTTCTTCAAGAAAATCGTAGAGAACATTAAACCGAGTGCTTGCATATGTGGTACTTAAAAATCGGAGTTTGTATGCGAAAGTCATGGCCAAAATACTAGAGTTACTATTCACGATAATTTTCTATATATAGAAAGTTACCAGGGTAAGTTTCCATTTCGGTAAACCTACCCCCTACCCCGACTTTCTCTCTCTTCCTCTCCCTCTCTCCCTCGCGTCTATCTCTCACCTTTTTTTTATCTTGATTCCCCGCTGTCCGGCCACCTGGGCATGAGTCACAGGTCATCACAGGCGCACCTCATCCTCCTCCACATGCTAGCAGCAGTGGGTCATGACGATTTGGCCAGAAAAGTGGGAATCGACGGCTTGAAGAAAACTTTAGCAGATTGGGGTTTTTTGGCAATTCTTCCGATTCCGGCCATCTCCGACGATGAAACCAAGTGCAATAGGAGTGCCTCGAGCCATGGAACATTCCCCCTCAAGTTTCTAGCTCCAATTCTCAGTGTGGAGATCGAATCAAAGAATTTTCGATCCGAGGGTTTGAGGAATTTTCTGGGTTTTCTTCACCGGCCGATTTCAAGTGGTTTAAGGTAAAATTGGAACTTGTTGTAGTTTAGAAAAGTGTTGGGCTTGTTGAGATGTTGTACATGGAATTTGGTGGGCGGAGGTGAGGTGGCCGCCAGCGCGTGGGGCCCACGCACTGCCACTGTTGGTGGCGCGTGGAGGCGAGTAGGGTAGGTTTTTAATTCCTATTTTAGCCCAATTAAATCCTATAAATGTTGTGGAGCTTGTATGTGAAGTTTAGTGGAAATTGAAGGAGTTTTGTATCGATTGTGTAATTCTGAAGTTTGGGATGTCGATCATTGAATTATGAGAATCCGACCGTTAGATTTCTCTCGGTTCAGCCCTAGAACCTTTAAACTAATGAGTTGGTATTAGGGGTGAAGTTGGATTAAATTGGAAGTTTGATTTAGGAGGATAAGATATTAGAATCGTTTTTATTTCTGAATCGTTATTAACGAATTATATTTATGTACAGGGCGACGTACCGAACTATTGCTCGACGAAGGAACTCGTACGCGTGATCCCCTAAATAGTACTGTGAGTGGACTTTTGATTTTAATTGATGCAGGCAAATTAATTTCTGCAAATTTTGATTTTATTGATTTATCAATTTAATTATCGAGCATTTTAATTTGGTTTGGATTGTTAATTGATTTTTTGGTTTGAACTTTTGAATTAAGATTCATCATGCTTGATTTGAGAATTTTGATTTATGTGATGTTTAGCTTATTATTATTCCCTGGTAATTTCCAGAAATTTTTATTATAATTAATTATCAATTCTTAAGATTTCAAGAGAGATTCAGAATTGGTTTTGGAATATATGATTATTATTTTGGAAATATGATTTACTTGATTTTTCGACGATTTATTTTACCCAGATGATTTCCAGATTACATATTATATTTAGTAGTCAATTTTGAGATATTCTGGAATATTTTTGGAAATGAGATTTTCCGAAGGAATTTGTGCTCGTACTAATTTCCGGGTTTGGTTTTGAATTTGAGAATATTTTGGCTTGCGGGGCCACATCACTAGAATATACTTATTGTTTTCTCATGAGATATTGGGGAAGCTTTATGGATTTACTGGTTTTCGATTGTTTTTCCTCACCATACTCAGGTCATTCGATTAGTGTCTCCTCCTCACTTTCTTTGTGTTTGTGAGTGGCAGTCGAGAATTCTCCTCCCCACGTGAGTGGTAGTCGAGGTTCTTAGTTCTCCTCCTCACACAATCTTTGTGTGAGTGGCACTTGAGAGTAGGTAGAGCTTAAGGGTCTCTTTTACCTGTATGGTGATATCTCTTCCCCATATCCTATTATTACTTGACAAGCGGGGCCTAGTCTAATTTCTCTTAACCAGCGGGGCTGGTATGTTTTCATGAGATTTTGAGTTTAAAGAAATATGTTTTATAAACGTTGCATGCATCGATGTTTTATAAATTTAAATAAGTGGGAAAGTATTCAAGTTTGCTACATTTAAATCATCTTAATTATTTATTTTTGTCCACTCACACTAATGTGTTTTTCAATACTTTTCCCCTGGGCCATTCGGTTTCAAATGTCCAGTTTGCAGGCTAGAATTGTTGAGGTCAGGCGTACATGGAGTTGGGGCATAGTCAACAACATCACTTCCGCGTATCCATTTTTTTTTACCATCTTTTGCTTATTTACCTTTTACTCCAGAATTGCTCTGATAACCTGTGGGATGAATGTTATTAAGTTGAGAATTGTACTTGTGTAATGGGAGATGTGGAGATTTTTGGAGCATGGTGGCTCTAGGAAAATTAGAATGGATGGTTTAGAAGTATGAATGTATTTCTATAGCTTTGGGTAGTCCATTTTTAGGGGAAGTTCTGGCAAATTTTTGGTAGAATTTCTTCTAAGGTGGGCCTCGCAGGGCCACTTCGGATTTCAGGGTGAAATTCGGGGCGGGTCCTGTCAAATGTTCTGGAAAACTGGTAATCAGAACACTTCATTTCCTCCATCTTCACTTGATTCTGAAGATGACATAAAACCCTGTGTTGGATATAATCACATTAAATTCAAACCAACTAACTTTCGCATTCTATAAACATTATCACTGTCCAAATTAACCAGCAAAATAGTTACTGCTTGTAAAGAGAGCTAAAATAAATTGAGAAAACAAGCATGACATGAAGTTCATAGATAAATTTGCTGTTGATATGGTAAAATTTTTGGAACCTGAACATTTAATACAAACCAAACACATATCAACTAACTTGCTTATGAGATAAGGCATTTATCTAGAAAGCCTATCTTGCTTTTGGCATGAATATATCTAAACCTAACATATTTGCAAGTAATGCACTACTAGAAAAACATGTACTTTCACACGGATGGATTCTGTGTGAATACATTGAAATACAGACGGAAATCTGTGTGTACAGGTAGTTTCACACAGTACAGTCACGGATTAAGAATTTTTACGTGTTTCAAGCGTTGCTAAATCACTTTCACACGGAAAGCTCGTCTGTGTGAGCTATATTAGGTGGGTCCCGTATGAATCCCAATTATATTAACTTCCAGATTACAAACATTTGAATTTTTGTAATTTCCAGATTATTCAAATATTAGATATTTATTTTTAGGTCCTCCATTTATTTTCATGTTGTTTTAGGTCCTTCATTGAAGTTTTGCAAATCTGGAGATCTTTCCTTCATCGTTCTTCATTGAGATTTTGCAAATCTGGGAATTTTTCCAGGGGCGGATCCAAGATTCCAAGTTCGGTGGGGCTTGGACTTCTTAGCAAAGTGAAGGAAGAAAAAAATAGGCCGGCTTAGTTTGAGCTTTTTTGGAGAACTGTGTAGCAGCTGCTTGTGCACCAGCCATGGCTGCATTGAGACTCGAAGATCTTCCCTCTTCAGATGTTCTAGATTGATCAACATTTGCAGATATAGACCCCGGCTTCAAGGAAAATGGATCTTGTGGATTTGGAAGTGGAAATTTAAGCGGGAGAGGAACTTCAACCGGGGTGAGACCTCTAATAGCAGCTTCATATATCTGAAACATGTAAATAAGTTAGGTCCAGTACAAAATAAGCACCCAGCTAACTCTTCGCGTCTAACACATCCAACTACTTCAACACACCCTATCTCATGCACAAAACCATAATTTGTCAAAAGATACAGTCATGAATCATACAAAGCTACAAACTGCAATTGAAGAAGAAATCAACATTAAATGGAAATCAAGTCATCAAACCCATATCTAACTACCCAATCAATATCATTACCTCAATTAAAATCAACATCAAGTTATCAAGATCAAAAATTCAAAAGGAAATTGAAACCATTTCTAACTACCCAATCACTCAATCAGTATCATTACCTTAATTAAAATCACGATCAACATCAAAAGGAAATCAAAGCCATTTGAAATTGAACCCATCAGAAACTCAGAAGAGAAGAAGAGGAGGACTGGAGGAGCCGATGAGGAGAAGAAGACAGAGATGGGTTGCTTGTTGCAGGTTGTTCGCTGTGTTCTGTGTTTCGGACTCGAAAGTGCTCCAAGTCTCCAACCCCGAGTTCAGCGGTGGCCGGTGGGGCTTGAAAGGCTGGAATTAAGAGAAAGAGCCTCATTTGGTGACTCAGCTAATGCAACCCCAGTTTGAGCAGAAGACTGATCTTGGTACTTCTCTGTTTTTTTTTTTCACAAAAAGAAGAATTAATATTCGACAGATAATGTTGCTTGTAGACAGATATTGTCTTCCTCAAAAGATTGTAACTTTGGCCAGCAAGTTTTCACAAAAGGCCTCTTTAAATTCAATATTCAGTTCTTCATTCAATACCTCTATCATGCTAGAACTAAATTCAACAATCTATACGCGACATGGTTCAGTTATTGGTTCCTCTTTGCTCGTAGGTTTTTTCTTTTCTTTTCCTGATAACAAACAAATGATATGGTAAAAAAAAAAAGCATGTACAACACAACATATACAACAGAGGACAAGTTGAAAACCATAAAAAGAAAGAAGCACAGTCAAAACAATTTACTAAAAACATGTGGCATTTAGGTTTGTTTCAAACCAATTTTTCTTAGAAACCCAAAAAGACACAACATGGTTTCATGATACAAATTAGAAGTTAATGGCTACTGGTCAAGGAGTTTGTACCAATAGTCGGAGAGGGATGAACCTTTCTTCAACTAAAATTTTTGTTTGGCTCAGTGTTGATATGAATTTAGTTCGTAGTACAAATCAAAACTAACTTTGCTTCCAATATAAAAAAAAGCACACAACTCAATTTCATAAGGAATAGAAATATAAAGTTAAATAAAATAAAAAAGAGATAAAGAAATGGATTTGTCTCTAGATAGCTGAAGATAGGGGTCCAACAACTTAGAAATGCTTTAGATGCAGGCCAATGAGAAATATTAGATAAAAAATATGTTAAGTATAATAATATTGCAGATAAGAACATTAATCAAGACCAAAAGATTTTCAAATGTACACTGCTTACCCAAAGATCATATCTGATTTTTAACTACAAGGTATATCAGATTGGGACACATACAGCTACCAATCCTCCTGAATTAAGATACATTTGATATAGATAGCTTCAAGACATTGTGCATCGCAAGCATGATCATCTGAAGTCAACATCTTGGCAAGTCCAAACAGTCATCACCTACACCCACATAGATAATTTGTTGTCAGCAAAACTATACATCCCTTTGGGGAATATAGGAAATAAGAGGATAAATTACCAAAGCGTATATTAGCGAACACTAAGAAAATGGAATATCAGTAAAAAAAACAACATCAGATCGAATTAGGAAAGGAGATGGAAAAATTACCTTGGCCAAGTACGCAAGAACAAATATGTAATGAAACTTGACACTCTAGATGAAGAATATGATTCATATGCAAATAGTCGAGGTTCACAAGAATTTGGCCAACAGGGCTTCTGATAAGAAAACCAATTCCCATGAATTAGTCACGCATAAAAGTAACTACTGAGCAAGGAATGCATGAATAAGGAAAAAAAAAACTCTAGAAGGAGAAAATAAAGAGAAAAACAAGAACTAAAATAAGTTGAAACCTCTTCATGAAAGAGGAGAATATATTGGCCTTTTATATTTATATAACTCTTGCCTTGTAGCAGACCAAAGGCAGCATAAATGAACAAAATATGAAAATAATGCAAGTCAAAGAAGATGAATCCAATAATATAAAGGATATAGTTTCAACAAATAAGCTAACTTACATCTCTAGTCTAGCACAATAACCTTTGAGTATGCATACATGGAAACATTACAAACCAGAGAATCAATATAAACCAATTTTAGGTTATGAAAGCAATCACACGCTAATACTGTTGTAATAGAAAATTAAAAACACAAAGTAAATCACAATTTAGAATACCAAAATAATATTGGATCACAATTTGAAGCAAAACAATTTTGGATCAAAATTTGGTAAACACGAACTGGATGATGAATGCATATACTATTTATAAATAAGATTAGATTTGTCCATAACTTACTTGAAATTACCTAGGATTCATTGCATAGGATAGCACCAAATCTACATACATTACAAAGACTAAAACTTTGGATCAAGCTCACCAATTTAACAAAAGATTGTGTCGAGCTAAACTGCTCTCTAAAATGGCTGGCTTATAGAGAAGTACTCTGAATCTTAAGAAAACACTACGAAGTACGAACAGCTCAAATGAACCAAAAAAATGAAATTACCGCAAGATATGGACGAACACTCACATTCAGATGTGAGTAGATCTCACCTTTTCCTTTGTATGTCATCAAATTTCTTTCTAGATGAACGTCTGGGTTCGTAGATCTTCTAGCTAGTGAATCGACCGGATTTGATAGAAATCTGGTGAAGTTCAATTTTAACCAGCAAATTAAGTACATCGCTCTTTCTAGGCTCCTGGAGATTTAGGAATGGATAGGTGAGAAAGAGAGAGGAGAGGAGAAATTGGATTGAAGGGGTAGGAAATCTACAAAGAATGGTACGGATCGAGATGGACAAGATAGATGGCTGAGGGATAGAACTCTTTCTCATTGAAGTGGGGCTAGGTTTTGTTGAGTAGATTTTTCTGCCTAACATATAAGTAATATAAACTGTTTTTCGTCTAAATTGGGTGGCTAACGCTACGGTAGGTCAATGCAGTTGCAAATTTTAGGTAGCTTTGCCACTGCTAACGTTTGCCGAAGTAACATGTTGATGTTTGGCTACTGCCATTGCGATGGCACAAAAATGGGGACGCAAATTTTTCATACTCTTGCACGGCCAGCTATTGCCAATGCAAAATAGCTGTCAATGGCGACGACAACTGATTGCCGAAGCAAATTGGTGAAGCTAATGCAATTCTTTTTTGTAGTGTACAACCAACTCCAACATAACAGAAAAGCTACTCTAAGATCACGAGCCGCTGCTCAGCTTCTCCGGTGACGTTACGCAACCACTGGGTTCTGACTACATGTGCTTATGCATCGGTGCTAGCCCATGCACAGCAGAGGTACATATAGAATTCATTGTTGTCGAATGCTTTAGTTCGTATAACGCCATCATCGGCCGACTGGCACTCAACAAGCTGAAGTGCATCATCGCTGGATATATGCTTCTCATGAAGTTCCTTACACCCAATGGCATGGGCTGTGTGAAAGGAAGCCAACAGCTAACACGGGAGTGCTACTCAACGACTGTGGCGCGGTCAACATGATGCCATGAGATCCTAATGGTAGGAAGTCATGTGCCCCTGATAGATGCAATTGAACACCCTAGAGACCGTTTCAGCTATCTCACAAGGGGTCTGATCCAGCTAAACACGAGATGTATCGATCTACTACTATCACTCTCGGTCTCGCTTATCTACAAAATAGACGAAGGTCAGAAGGAAGATCGGGTGTGCTGGCCGTCAATTCTCCTATGCCTAAGTCAGTATCGTGTAAGATAATGATAATGGAAAGTGACAGTAAAAACAGTTACCTCTTTGGGTTGTTGGAGATGACCTTAATGTAGCAGATTTGTGGGAGCTTGGTTCCGTTTCTTTCGGTGTGGAATGCTCGGGGTTCTCGATATCACCCCGAGGGGTATCAGGGCCCTCGGTTGGGAGCTTATCTCGCTTGTGTATTGACGATAAGAGTCTTGTGCTTTTGATACTTGTGCCTAGGAGGTATGTGCATACCAACAAGTCCCCCAAGTCCCCGATCACTAGTTTTCTTGGGTGGGGAGTTTGTCTTTGGTAAAAGTATCGGAAGTGTAAGGCGAGTTCACGCCACGTGGCTTCCGTACAGCCATTACCCCTAGTCCCCCAAGTCCCCACATAAAAGGAGTCTTGGCTGGGGTGAGGAGATTGTTCTTGTGTCGCTATCGCAAATCAGTGGTAGGGTTTCATGCGTCTTTTGGCGCATATGCTGTATCGCAAATCAGTGATGTCATTCTTTTTTTTTGTGCGGGAAGCCCGGTGTACTGGATTCCGGAACATGTAATAATGGTGTAGTGACAAGGAGTCCAGGCGATGGCGTATAACTTCTGCAACGTTTGGGGATTTCGGACAAGTGGTGAGATCTGGTGTCGTCGTCCTTGCATGTCTAACGGTCCCTGTATTCTCAAGGTCCCTATATAAGGACAGAGGAGAGATATGGAGGTGATTATTGTTCATGTGTTCTTGTTGGAGATTGGGATAAGAACTTAGTGAAGTTGGAGCCTTTGGCGTGCAGAAAGTTTGGAACTTTTGGGAGGTGGTCGGAATTTTGTGTTGGAGGTGTCGTTGTCTGTATTTTTCGATTGGAGGAGTGAACAGGTACGTTGCCTCTTGTCTTTCTGGGTTTGTCTGAGGGCATTTGTGTGCGTGGGTTTTGGTAAGGGGGTTAGTTTCCAAGAGTGAGATTTACCGGCGGGTTCTGGGTCGAGCTAGGTCGGTTAAGGTTTTGGAGAGGGTGAATTTCAGATTAAGCTGGGCATGCTGTTGCTGCTCCGGGTAGGTTATTAAGATTCGAAATTTTATAGGGGAGGTTCAGGGAAGGCGATAGATAGGAAGTGATTGACAAGTTGTTTGTATCACTAGCAGTATGGCGCGGGAGAATCACAGTCGTGGTAGGCGAGAAAGTTCCGCTCGTTGAAGGGAAGGAGTTTCTCGTGGTGGTGTTGGCGCTTCTCGTGGAGGTGGCAAGGGTGTTTCTGGCGGTAGAGGCGAAGGTGTTCCCCAAGGAGGTGGCGTGGGTGTTTCCCGAAGAGGTGGTGAGGGGAACGTCTTGTGGAGTTCTGAGTAGGGTTGGGCAAGTTGTGGGTCCCGATATACCTGAGGTGGAGGACGTTGAAGTGTTGGAGATTCCGCACTCGCCTCGGGGGCGGTTGCTCCTTGGTGATATGCCCACAGATCAGCCCAGTCCGAGTATGACGGAAGAGCAGATCGCCGAAATGAGGACAATCTGGGGGATTTCGGGCAATGTCTTGTTGTGTCCTTTGAGCGATGGTGAATATTTTAGCCACCCGGAGGTGGGGTGGGCATGTTTTTATGAATATCAGCTCAAGTGTGGATTGACGTTCCCTATACCAGAGGAGCTGCAGTATCTGCCGTCGTGCCTGAACATATCGCTAGGGCAGCTATCGGTAAACGCACTGAGGCAGTTGATAGGGGTATTTTTGCTTTGGAAGCTCAGTAGATTCCTATGCCCCAGCATTGGCAAGTTTAATTCTATGTTCAAGATGCAATACTAGACGAAAGCTTGCAATAGCTGATGTGTAAATTTTAGGGCACGTGGCCATGCTGTTATTGAGGACCTGCCGTTAAACATTTATGCTCCCTGACAGGGAAGGTCTTGCCTGGTTGGAGGCAGCTGGTAGAACCCGGACATGGTGCATCTGGTTCCAACCCATTTCCAACCCATCTGTGAGTATCGTGATTGCATTTTTGGTGGACTTTTGCCTTTGGTGTGTGTGCTAATAGCATGTCTTTGTATCATAGTGAGGAAGGAGGTTGACCTGACCACGTTGGAACTCAAGTATGTGGCGAGGGTGATGGGTGGGTTTCCTAGGGGAGCGAGGGGGTTCTATCACCTGTGTAGGCTCTCGATATACGAGAGGTTTCAGTTGGAGAGGTGTCCGGGTGAGGGGTTCTCTTTTTTTTTTTTTTTCCTCATGGTGTTCGATCGTATGCTGGGTTGTGGCTTTGCAAACATTGTGCATGTATGTTGCAGCGAATATGCCAAACGAGGCCCCTAGTAAGAGTGATGCTCCGACACCGAAGTTGATCCCGATACCATAATCCAATGATTGTTGTGAGAATCGAAGAAGGTAAGGCGAGTTGACGTCGAACTTCTTGATAACATACGTGTGATCGATCATCGGGTGAACATACTGTTGCTCGACAAGATGTAGTTGAGGTTCCCTGATGCTGTGCTGGAGTATTTTATCAGAGAGCCGAGCAGGAGGCTCGTGCCGAGGGGCATGAGGCTCAGGTTGCTAGGGAACTGGCTCGAAGTCCCCAGGGGCCTCCAAGGCTGGTGGGTGAAGTAGGCGAGCGTCCCCAAGTACTTGTTGGCTAGCACCAATCCCCCGAGACTCGGGAGGTAGCCAGATAGTCCCCACGAGTCTCAGTATGAGGGGTAGAGCTTGGTGGTGTGGCTCGGCCTTCGGAGCCAGTGGTTTAAGTGGAGATTTCCGTCGAGGAGTTGCTGGAAGAAGTGGAGCGACGCCAAAGCGATTCTAGGGCTCGTGCTCGTCTGGTGTAGGATGCTGTGTTGGAAAGCTAAATGTTGTCTTTGGCGATGGCACTGGCTGTCCAGTTTCGCGGGAGGTCATTATTGTTGATAGTGGAGAGGCGGAGGTAACCAGCCAAGCTGTAGGTGAGATGGGTCCGACGGTTGAGGCTCTTGAAGTGCAACCCGAGTCTGGATATGGCATGATTGGGGATGCCCAGGTTACCGAGGCGGGGGCCCATGGTCAAGTTGGCAAGGGAGATGGGATCCGTGTGGGCCCTCACAGACAGGGTCAGGTCGAAGAAAAGGACTGTATCTCAGCTTCAGCTCGGGAGTCCCCCCGTCGGTGTGAGTGTCGATACTCGTGGGGGCAAGAGGTCTCAGACTGAGAATGTATCTCGCTCAATGTAGACGAGTGGGGGCTCGCAGGGTTCTCTTGATGAGGTTGCCGAGGGTCTCGCGCGCACCCTAGGTGAGATTCGAGTTACTAATGGTGCCATCCTGCATATGGTTGCCGACTTGCGAACTATCATCGCGATCGCAGTAGTGCAAATGCTAAAGATCTGCGCTTGGAGTATCGGGAGGCTCAGGAGAGGCTGATGAGGGTATGTATCGTTATGAGTTTGTATGTTTTGTTCATTTCTTTTGCGTAGGTATGCTGACACCCTGGTGTACAGTGCAGGCTGTGAACATGAATTACCATGCCTCGGCCTAGTTGGTAGCCCACTTTGATCGGGAGATAGCCTAATTACAGGGGGAGCTGAATGCCTAGAGGGGGCGAGCACGCGAGCTTCAGAGTGCATTGGATCAAGCCAGGTGGAGTGCGAGGATATGAGGCGAGCGATTGGTAAGGGGATCGCGAGAAGGATAGAGTTGGAGCGATCACTTGCAGTGAAGGGGGCTCGTCGTCAAGAGGTCTAGGAAGCTATCGCTCCATTGAGAGAGTTCAACTTGGATCTGACCTTGATAGGAGTATTTTAATGCAACGTTTTAAGTGTTATTTCCTCATATTTACTTAGTTATTTCCTTAAATAAATCTTTCTTGTTTAGGAAAGTTACTATTTTTAGAAAGTTTCCATATTTAGTAATAGTTTCTATTTTCAGGTCCTTGGAGCAAACTAGCTGGAAGGAGCTCAAGGACTGTAAAAATGAGCAGAAATGAAGAAATAAAGTTTTCCTGTTTCAACCAGGAAATCCTGTCCAGAAGAGGAAACCCTGCCAAAAAGAGACTTTTGAGTCAACCAAGAAGAGGAAATCAAGGGAGAGCTTTAAGGGAAAATATATTTTCCTTGGGGATTTAATTTGCCGTGAATTACCTAGAGGAAAAGGAGGAGCCAACGTGAAAATCTGAAATATAATTGAAGATTTTGATTGGAGTAATTCAAGGGAGAATTTTATGGAAGGAAATATTCTTGGAAGAGTTAATTGTGTGATTGCTAAGAGAAAGAGAGAGAGACCAACGTGAAAATTAAAGGGAAATCAAGGAGATGATGCAAGGAGAAGAAATAGGGAGATTTTTAAGGAAAGAAGATATGTGGACACCAAGAAAAAGCTCAAAACGTGTCTAGGTGCATCCCTAAATTCCCTAAAGGAATGTTGGCTGAAATTCATGAAGAAAATCAGAAAATCCTTATATAATTTCGGCAAGGATATATTAACGGAATTTAGGAATTAATTTGGAAAGTTTTGATTGGTCGGATGACACACCAAGGCTTACTTGGCATTCTACGATTGGTTGGACCACATCACAAGGCTTACTTGGCATCATACCTTTGGTTGAAGTGATGTGAAAATTTCTGATTGCATGGAGAACCTTAGCTGTGCCCCTATATATACTCCTTCATATTTGACGTGAAAGAGGTTCCACACTTTAGAATTTTCAGAAAATCACATAGTTAACCTCTAGTCTCTCCATTCTCTAGTTCGGTTTCTGCAATTTCAAGCAAGGGAGGAAGAAGGAAGAAGAAGCCGTGAGCATCCCTCCACCATCCATCTTGGAGCCGTGAAGCTTGAAGGTTTGCTTTCAAAGTTCAAGTTCAAACGTCCAAGTTCTTCATCACCATCTCCATTCACGGTGTAATTCGACCTTTGACCTTGTAACCTTTTTTGGTTTTCCTTGTTTGAATTTGTATGATTCTGTTCTATTTAACAATAACTTTTCAACTAAAGTTTAATTCCAGATTTTTATGATTGAATAAATTTCAGATTCCTATATTGTGATTCTTGGTTGCTTTTGTGAGATTGTTTAATTAAATTTGTTTGATTGAAATCTTTTATGTGTTTATCTTGTGTGGTTCGAAACATATAGGGTTTATGCATAATTGTTGCTAGATTTAAGAACATGATTCAACTTATTGTTTTGTGAACTTGAATCAAGAGTAGTAAAGGTTTTGGACAAAAACCGAATTTAATTGAAAATGATTGCAATTAGATGGACTTTTTCATACTAAGTTGTATACTTGAGTTGTTAGCCTTTCTATATGTTCTTCATGCATCTAACATGTTATGATTGCCTAGCTTTCTAGAACTTGAATGCATGTTTGATAGGATTAATCTTTGTGCTTTCATTTTTAATTAGCATTGGAAAGTAAAATATAAGAAATTATTTGCTTTGAATATTTCACATGATCAACTCTTTCTCATGAATTAAGATGAACAATAATAGGGTTGAGTCAAATTTGATTATGAATTTGGTTTTGATCTTTGTTTCATTTGTTCCATTCTTGTATTTGTGTTTATACATTTTCTTTATTTTGTTTCTTCACTTAGTTAATTTTCGGAACCTTAAACCAAAACACCCCCCTTAATTTCATAAATATGTTCATACTTTGTTTTACTTTTGTAAATAATTTACTTTGTACTTATTTTAATTGTTTATTTGTTTGACAATGACAGGTGTACCCTCAATCCCCGGAATAGAACGATCCCTACTTGCTTATACTACTAATGATATTTTTAGGGTTAAATTATACGCTTGCTCAAAGCGCATCAGACCTGGAGGCTACAACGGGCGGAGGATGGCCTGAAGGTGGTGGATTAGGTTAGGGTCCGGGTTAGCAAGGCTGAAGAGCGCCTGCAAGAGTTGGGAAGGTATGTCCGGGAATGCGATGCCGAGTTGGAGCTTCGCGTTATTGCTCTAGAGAGTTTGGCTCCTTTTCCTGATCGCTTAGTGGAATTAGAGGGGCATATGGTTGCCGACTTATGAACTGTCATCGCGATCGTAGTCGTGCAAATGCTGAAGATCCGTGCCTGGGGTATCAGGAGGCTCAGGAGAGGCTGATGAGGGTTTGTATCGCTATGAGTTTGTATGTTTTGTTCATTTCTTTTGCGTAGGTATGTTGATACCCTGGTGTGCGGTGCAGGCTGTGAACATGAGTTACCATGCCTCAGCCTAGTTGGTAGCCCACTTTGATCAGGAGATAGCCCAATTGCAGGGGGAGCTGAATGCCTAGAGGGGGCGAGCACGCGAGCTTCAGAGTGCATTGGATCAAGCCAGGTGGAGTGCGAGGATATGCGGCTAGCGATTGGTAAGGGGATCGCGAGAAGGATAGAGTTGGATCGATCATTTGCAGTGGAGGGGCCTCGTCGTCAAGAGGTCTAGGAAGCTATCGCTCCATTGAGAGAGTCCAACTTGGATCTGACATGGAAGCTACAACGGGAAGAGGAAGGCCTGTAGGCGGTGGATCAGGTTAGGGTCTAGGTTAGCAAGGCTGAAGAGCACCTGTAAGAGTTGGAAAGGCAAGTCCGGGAATGCGATGCTGAGTTGGAGCTTCGCGCTACTGCTCTAGAGAGTTTGGCTCCTTTTCCTTATCGTTTAGTGGAATTGGAGGGGCAGGGTGGTACTTTGCCAACGGAGGTTGACCGTTTGCGAGACGTTGAGCTCGAGGCGAGCGAGAGGGAGGCAGAGATGGAGTGACTGAGGAAGGAGTTAGTTGAGCAGCAGACTCGGGCCAGTAGCTTTGCCGAGGACTGCATTCGCTTGCGCACAGCTGCCTAGACACATTTTGACAAACTCCAGAAGGCTAAGTGGGATGGTGTGGATAAGGTGGTGGACCTCTATCTCCTGTCACATTTTCAAGAGAAGATGAACAAAGCCTTCTCGGATGGGGCTCTGCACTCAATCCGAGATGGTATCGCTGCTGGTTGGATTGATCAGGAAAAGATGGTTCAGGATATGTAGGCCAAGAAGGCAGCGAGATCGCAGGCCAGTGCCGCTAGTAGTGGTCGAGGTACTGGGTTATGATTCAGGAGCAGGTTGTGGTACTGAAGCATGTGTCGGGCCAAGCTGGCGATCGCTAGGCAGAGGGCACTGCTAGCGAGCGGGAGGCCTGCATGGATATTGAGGGTGAGGTGCAAGGTGAAAATGTTGGAGAGTGAGATGGAACAGGGGAGCAAGACTGAGTAAGGGAGCCGACAAGCAGTGCCGAGGGCGAGACGTAGTTTTTGCATTGTTTTTTTGTTTTTTGTTTTTTGTGCTAGCGATAGGCTTGCTTGCCGTGTAAGTACATTAGATTTTCTCGAGGCATTGACCAATTGGTCTGCTTTTGGCATGCCCGTTTTGCATTAGGACCTGAAAATTTATGGGGAATAGACATTGTTAAGCGATAGTCCCCTGTGCATTGAATATATTTATTGCTTTGTCGATTGGTTGCCTTGGCATTATTACAGGTCATTAAAGCGGCATGACGATTGGTCATTTGGAAACGGTTGGTGGTAGTGACATTCCCTTATAAATAGCCAAAGGGGGGGAGGGGTTGTTTTCATCGCATTTTCAACATGGCATTCTCTTTGTTTTTCATTGTGCTTGTGCTTCTGAAATCTTTCCTTCCTTCTGTTAGTTTTCTTTTTCTAGAATTCTAGGCTTTATAGCTTAATCTCACAAGGATTCGGCTTCATCACTCGTTTGGGAATTGAGCAATCTATGCTCCTGCGGAACTGAAAGCCTGTCCAAGTGAGAAACCCAAGGATTAAGATCGTTGGAGGTGCGATCGACTACAACGATAGAGATTGGGTGGTGCGGGGCAACTGCCCCTCAGTCTTTCCCATCGGAGCCCGGCCGGCCTATCAATCCTCCAATTCAGGGATCTTCTTCTGGAGCTCCTCATTTTCTAAAGAATTAGACTTGGTTGGAGCCAGCTTGCACCAGACGTGGGAGGACAAGCGAGGATGGTCGCATGTGTATCACATTTGTATTAATATGTAACATGTTGTCATTGTGTATCGCCTTTGTATGGAGTATCAATTGGTGTATCGCTATTGGCCGCAAAGCCCATTATAGTGAACTTTCGTTTTGAAGAATGAATCGCCTTTTATTATGCTACCGCCTTTCATTCCTGTATGCTTTTCATTATGTATTGCTTGTCATTGTGGCGGACTGTGAGTGTGGGCGCTGCATTTTATGGCAAGGCATTGTAGTGTAGTATCGGTACTTAGGGCGAGAGTGACTTGCAGACCTTTGACATTAGGCGATTTCATTTGGCATGGCATCTCATCGGTGTTGGCTATTGCTGCATTGTATCGCATATCATGGAAGTTCGTAAGGAGCATTCATGAATCGCGATGGGTCTCGTAGCGGTGACATTCATTCATTCGTGGCAATGTATCGCCTATCATTCATTCATTCATAGTGGAGTATCACATATCTTTCATTCATGCATTAACGGCGGAATATCGGGTGACATTCATTCATTGATTCATTCATAGAGATGTATAGCTTAACATTACATCGTGTATCGTTAACATTCATTTATAGGAGCATTCGTTCATTCGTGGCGAGGTATCGCGTAACGTTACGCGATGTAACGTTAACATTCATCCTTTGATAGAAGCATTCATTCATTCATGGTGAGGTATCGCGTAACGTTAACATTCATTCATTGATAGGAGCATTCATTCGTGGCGAGGTATCGCGTAACGTTACATCGATAGGAGCATTCATTTGTGGTGAGGTATCGCATAACGTTACATCGCGTAAAGTTAACATTCATTCATTGATCGCGACTGGCAGCTCAAGGGTTCGCGAGGGACAGCATCGGGCTATATCAGCAGAACCGACCATGAGCGATATCGCATTTACATCATTGAACATGTAGGCAATAAGTTGCTATACAGCGTGCCCGTGCCTGTTGCGTATAATTGGAGTGGTCGATGAGGCCTGTGGCGATAGCGATTGGAATATGTTGGACCGATTATAAGGTTGGGTGGTGAGAATCGTTGGCATTCGTTTAATGCGGTTGGGTATGGCGAGTAAGAGTGTTTCATTCATTGTGAGAGCATTTCGTTCATTGGTAATATCGTCATTCAATATTGCACGAGGGCAGTTGCAAAATACATTCAACTAATTGATAAAAAGAGATAGTATTGGTGCTTACAAGCATAAGGAGAGGCGATAGCAAGGTGGAAACTGTGCAGCCCGGGTGTCTCGCTTTACTTGGGATAGTAGTGAAGGTGCTGGGCATTCCATGGGTGGGGGAGAGTGATGCCATCTGCTCCCCTCAAGTAGAAGGTAGTGGGTCCAACGACTTCAATGATTTTATATGGCCCTTCCCAGGTGGCTTTGAGCCCTGTTGCGGTTGGCATTTCCTCTACAACTTTTATGAAGAACATTTTCTCAAATTTTGACCCGAACAAAAAGTCATCTTTTAGGGCCCCCTAAAAGTACCGAAACGACAGTAAAAGTACCGAAACGACAGTAAAAGTGAAAATAAAGGTCGTTTACCATCCAAATGACTAGTAAACGGGTAAATTGAGATACAGGACGTTACAATCTCCCCTCCTTATAAAAATTTCGCCCTCGAAATTAACACGGACAAGTAACAACTATACACGTCCCCAAATGTCACTTACATAGCCGATCACGTCGTGTAACACATCTTCCGAAACTCGTTTCAACGTCAGAACTAATATCTCAATAGCTTAACCATTACCACCAGTAATGGCACCAAGATAGTAAGACCACTCAATTCCTCCAAAGCAATCCTCTACACGTATTAAACTCAAACAGCAAACAGTTTCCAGAACGACAAAACACCATTCACCAGGTCCATTTCCACCCACAATCCTGATTTCCGAAGTAATTATATCATCCAGACACACCCCAAAGCTATTGTCACTCGTCTCAGACACTCAAACGTAAACTCGAACTCCGGTTTCCGCACCTTAATCCTTGGCCCAACAAACTTGTTGGCATCGAGGAAAAGACAACTACAACATTTTCCTCGAATCACAACTCGAAACTGTAGAGCAGTTTTACGCTACCATCACCAGGGATAGGCGTAAGACAGTTCACCAATCGAATAAGCAAAGAAAACCCTAGGAGGTCGGCGTACAAGAGGCATAGCACCAGATAAAAACCAACTAGCTTTGTACCTTACACACTTGATGAATACCACAGCACCGAAGAGTACACGATGGAGAACCGCTGCAGTAGGGCCATCACTCGAGAGGTACTGGGCAACACCAAGCATATAAGGTCACAGAATAGAAACGAGTCTACAGAACCTAACAACCTAATGCTCTGATACCAAATTGACAGGACCCGCCCCGGATTTCACCCTAAAATCCGAGGTGGCCCTGCGGGGCCCACCTTAGAGATAACTCTACCGAGAACTGGCCGAGTCACCCTTAAAGTGGACTACCCAAAACAGTAAACCACAATAGATCAGAGCCAAACGAAGAAGTGCAGAAGCTATTCGTCAACTATGCCTCAAACCATGTATGCCCGACGTCAACTAATAACACCTACAATCTGGGCATTAGAAACCGAAAGGCCCAGGGGAAAGTAGACGAAAAATGTTAGCGTGAGTGGACAAAAATAAACAATTTAAAAGAAAAATGATTTCATACTTTCCCACATTTATTCTCTTAAAAATCTGATGCATGCAACAGTAAGAAAACACATTTAGCTTTAAATCCAAGGATTTCAAAACGATAAACCGACTAGCCTGGCTAGTCACAATTAACATTCGAAAAATATATTGTAAAACCACTACTAGAATAATGTCATTAGACATCGCCACTATTAAATCGGTCAGGATTGCACCTGATGTTAAAAATCGTTTTAACATCAGTTTGTGAAAAAACCGATTTCTATTGTTATTATAGACATCAGTCACTAACTGAACCGATGAGAAAGGTTTTGTTGGAAAAAATTTTAAAACTGCGGAGGGACTAACTTTGAAAAATTTGAGAACGCGCGGGGACTAAAATTTCATTCCCCCCAACACTTCGTATATTTTCCGCTTTCTCTAAAATTTCGAACCCTAGCTAATGACTTCGCAGCTCACCTTGTCGACCTCATCATTCTCCAAGCTGAAGTTCGTCAAGTCCCGACCTCCTTCTCCGACCCAAGCCGACTGGAGCCGCCTCCAATCTGACCCCGAGTCCCCGACCTCAGTCTCTGACCCCGTGTTCCCCTGCCTCGCTCTCTGACCCCGAGTGCCTGATCTCGTTCACCAGACCTCGAGCTTGAGATCTGATCTGACCTGGAGCTTATCGCCGGACCTGAGCTTGTCATTCTCCAACTTGAGCCAGCGCTAGCTAGTTCTCCAACGTCTAGTCTTGTAGGTCCTCTCTCTCCTCTTCGTGACCACCAATACTGATTTCCTGTCAGGTTTTGATCTAAAGTTCAGTCTTTTTTGTTTAATTCTTGTGTATTTGAGTTGGGTTTGTCTTTGAATGGCTTAAATCTGTGGTATTTTTAGCTGATGCCTGTTGATTGTGTTTGATTTTAGTTCTTGCACATGTTGATTGTCCGGTTTTGATCTAAAGTTCATAAAGTTTGCTGCATTTTTTTTTCCGTTTCGTCTTTCTGTTTTCTTGTTTTATTCAGAAGAAAAATCAAGTGAGGAAATTCTTTTGCTAAGCATCTTTTAGCTTAATTGCAAAATTGTTGATGTCGACGGTGCTGATCAATGTTGATGTTAGTTGTCTTTAGGTGTGTGCAGCGGTAGCATTTGGTGTTGGTGTGGGTTTTAAAGACGGCGTTTGCAAGGCAACCGAGTTTTTTGCCGGGTATGAAGAAATGTGTGGTTTATGATCTTGTTAGTAGCTGATAGAAAGTTAAGCTCTCTTTATTTTCTAAACATTTAGTCATTTGACTACCTTAGTAGGTGAAAACATATATAGTGTTTAATTCAGGAGGGAAGCAGAGTATGTGTTGGAGTTTGTGGTTACATTATTTGTTTCTGCATTATTATTTATAGTCACTTTATGTTAATTCAGGATATTGCTTTTCTTCATCACCTGGGGATCAAGTTTGTTCTTGTTCCAGGGACCCATGTCGAAATCGATACCCTTTTGGCTCAGAGAAGTGAGTATTGTGTTGTATGTTTCATAGTTTTTTTTATGTAGAAGAATATTGAAGTTTATGGAAGATGGAATATTTAGTTTAGTTGGGGTGGTGATTTTTATGTATTCGAATTTTCTAGTTGGAATATTGATCCTTAGAGAGTTACTTGTTGCAGGCAAGAGTCCAAAGTTTGCTGGTCAGTATAGAGTGACCGACTCGGATTCTCTAACAGCTGCAAAGGAAGCTACTGGGAAGATTTCCATGGATATAGAGGCAAAGCTTTCGCCCGGACCGTCGATATGCAATATTCGTCGGCATGGTGACAGTAGTCGTTGGCATGAAGTTGGCGTCAGTGTAGCTAGTGGTAACTTTCTTGCACCCAGGGTAAGAATGTTGTACTTTCAACTGTAGTATTCAATGTTGAGTTGTTTTCTTAGTTTGTCAAGTTTCTGGTACTGTTACCTAGTTTGAAAAGAGTTCATGTGATATGTGCAGAGGAGAGGAGTCGTTGCTGGTGTTGATTATGGGGCAACAGGTGAAGTTAAGAAAGTGGATGTAGTTCGCATGCGAGAGAGGCTTGATGCGGGTTGTATTGTGCTATTGAGCAACCTTGGTTATTCGAGCTCTGGAGAAGTTTTAAATTGCAAGTATGCTATATTGACATAGCTTCTGATAGTTTTGTTTCTATTAAAGAATAAGTCACATGATGCTTAATGTTTATTTGGTTCATTATTTCTTGCTTCCAAGTTATGGTAGTGGTGCCCGGTCGATGATGTTTTATGCTTTTATAAATTTCAGCACGTATGAAGTTGCAACAGCTTGTTCCTTGGCTATTGGAGCAGATAAGCTTATCTGCATAATGGATGGTCCAATTCTTGATGAGAGTGGACGTCT
>BDJD01008946.1:91660-108013 GCA_002564525.1 Rosa multiflora
GGCTCGTCTGGTCAGACCCTCGGGCTGTGGGACTGGGGGTCTCTACTGTACCATCCGCCGGGGTGTGGGCCGCCAAGAACCCGGCGCGAGACACCTCAGACTGGGTAGGCGTCCGTTGAGAGTCGCCCTATGGGAATCCTCCACTCTCCCCTCTACCCGAGAAGGCTCCTTCAACATGACCAGGGGAGGCAGTGGGGGCAGCAGTGGGAGCGGTACTTGTTGTTGGCCGAGCTCCCTTTGATGGCTGCACGACCGGCATCAACGCTTTCGCCCAGTCGATGGAGCCCTTCTGCTGCAGCATCTCCACATTAGCTAGGGCACCCACCTTCGGTGCTTCGGTCAATGCCTTTTTGTACTCCGCCGACTACTTGTATGATTCAACAGCGGCGGCCGCAGCACGGCCCCCATCAGCCTCCAAGCGAGCGACTTCACCCTCTAGTCGCTTGATCTCAGCCTGTTTGGCGGCGGACTCCCGCTGAAGGATCTCAACTTTCTTCTCCTTAGCGGCCACCCGATCCCGCATCAGGGACATGTCTTGCTCCAGCTTGGCGAACCGCTCGTTCTGCTCCAGGTGCCGCTCAATGGCAACATTCAGCTTGCCACGGGAGTCTGCCGCATCGCAGTCTGCTTTTGTCAAGCGTCGCTCGACATCAGCCAGCTTTTCCTGGGCCTTCCCCAAGTCCCTCTGTAGGCCCGCCACTTCCTCCCGGAGCTCCTGCTCAACCAGGGGCTGTTTGGATGCAGCCTGGAACATCTCATGAAACCCAACGGTGACGTGCCCAAAGGCTGTGCTGAAGGGCGATTCGCTGACGGAGGTCGACCGAACAATCCCCTCCCAGCCGCTCGCAGAGGTGATATAGGAACTCCCGTTCACCATCATTAAGGAACTCAGCGCAGGCGGCAAACGAGTCCAAGCCACTCGTACCCACCGCTGTAGCCACGTCAGCGGGAGCCTCAGGCGGAGCCTGCCTTGACTTCTTCGGCTGCTCGCGGGCCCCGGTGACCTCCACCTCTTCCTCTTCCCCGCCCGATTCGGGTTGACGGCGTTTTCGCTGTACTGTCCGCGTACCTCCAGCAGTTGCAGCCCTCGCACCCCCCGTCAACGGCTCCAACCCCGCTATGGTTACACCCTCCGTTGGGCGCACCGCTTTCTTCGGTACCCCGCGCAGTATCGCCGGAGCTCTCTCCTTCAGCGGCGCCGCCTCGCTCGCCGCGCCGGTCCCCGCCTGAACAGCGGGCAGCCCGTCACCACCAAGATGAGAGTGGTGCGGCATTGGCAGCACCACGGGAGCCTCTGACGGCTCAGCGCCAGCGTATCGGGGTCCACCACCATTTTCTGCGCCTCCAGCCCGGAAGCATACATGGCCTCCAGGAAGTTGTCTATTTCAGCGCGGTCCATTGCTTTCTTGAAAGCGTCACGGCTCGCCTTGTTTCCCGGTGGAGTCTCTACAAAAAATATATAATGGCAAGCCGGTCAGCATGAGGCAACTTCACAAAAGGTGTGGTGCAGCGGAGAGTACTTACCGACGGCACGCGTCAGTTGTTGAGCTACCAACAGCTCCCACCCGGTAAGGAGACGGAAGTCCAGCAAGTTGCGATTCCGCCAGCAACCCCTGATGCGTGCTACGCGGCACTCTTCCTCACGAGTCAGGTTGTACCGCAACCCCGCTGCACAAAAGAGGTCATTATCAGTACAGAGTACAAAAAAAAAAAAAAAAAAAAAAAAAAAAAAAAAAAAAAAAAACACCCCGAACTACGGCGGCTTGATCCCTCAAAAGGGGTACGTAGGCAGTCTAGTCTTAAAACTAGATGCAGCCACCCAAAAAAAAAAAAAAATCAAATCCTGAATCAATCAGGTGAACTACGTTTGGCTTGATTCTTTCACTGGATACGTAGGCAGTCTAGCAAATAAACTAGATTCAGCCATCTTTTTAAAATAATCTCTTTGTTTCCTAACATATTTCATATGAGATTAAACAGGGAAGCAGAGATTGATTTATCAAGTTGCTGTTACATGAGCATCATCAGTTGATCGTTGGAATCTTCTTCAAAATATGAATCAAACTCCGACAACCAGCAGGAAGCATTTGGTTTATCAAAACATAAGAAGAATCATACAACTGGCAATCACAAGATGTTGAGAAAGAGGCCCAAATCCAAGCACAGTACAAATGCAAGATAGCTCAAGAGTTTCCCAAATCCATAATCATGAGGTTTGCTTAACACGTGAAGCTCCGGAAAGGAATACGGGTCAACGAAACTCGTTGAAGAGAAATCCTCTCAAGGAAAATCTAAGTGAGAAGAAATGTTCTCCAAGTTGATTCAAGTGGGGAGAAATCTCCTCCAAACAAATCCAAGTGAGGAGAGATCTTCTCGAGGAAGGTCTCCTCAAAATAAATCCAAGTGAGGAGAAATCTTCTCGAGGTTGATTTAAGTAAGAAGGAATCTCCTCAATGAAGGTCTAAGTGAGTAGAGATCTCCTGGAGCTTGATCGCCTCGAGCTTGATGTAAGTAAGGAGGGAGCTCTTCAAGAAAGATTCGAGTGAGAGGAAACTTTCTCAAGGAAAATCCTGGTGAGGTGCAATCTCTTCAAGGCTGATCCAGGTGGAAAGGAAAGATCTCTTCCAAAGCACATCTTCTCACCGACTGATTGTGATCAGATGCTACCAAGCAACACAATTCTCAAGAACTCCTAGTATGTATGAGTACAAACTACGAAGTGCAAAGGTTGTCAAGCCTCGCACGCGTAAAGCTATTTCACACACGACGCTTGAGGGGGCAACTGTTGAAATGGAAAAAAATGCAGACCCAATTGAAATGAATTTCGTTCATGGAAGAAATATGAGTGCTTTATTTAAAAGCCTCTAATTAAGAAAAAGGACGGACAAGTTGATTAGCTAATAAAACTCTAAATAAAAAAAAACTGTAGAGTTTTTTAAGCTACTTGTATTGGGTTTGCATCTGACTTCTAGCTTGTTTGAAACTCTAGACAAGCAGTTACAAAAAAAGTTCCAACCTGGACGTCAAAAGAGAAAGGAGATAAGGTGTCCAGCCATTTCACTTCAAGTTGAACTCTAAAACTTTCAACGTGGTACACAAGCCAAACTCATCTCTAGTGCAGTATATAAGCACCACATGAAAAGAAAGAGGGGGGACAAGGCCGCAACGTGAAGAGGCAGCAAGAGGACGCAACAGAGGAGGCAACAGAGTACAACAACGTGAAAAACAAGAAGGAGAAAGCAGCAAAGCAGCTTGGAAGACAAAAGGTTCAGACCTCGTTCCAGCGCTCTCCACCACCTTTTCTTTTCTGTTGCAGGTCTTCCTCACAACGGCACCTTCGGGTGTCAATGATGTCAAAGTACATGCCGGAGCAGCGCCTCCGATGACCATGCCGGGCAGCGACCCGATGAACATGCCGGGCAGCGTCCCGATGAACATGCCGGAGCCCCGTCTCCCAAAGTTTTCATGGCTAGGATGCTTCACCGAACTCGCTCTCAGCAGCAACAAAGCAAATACAAAGCTACTGCAGTACGATGGTGCTAAATGGCAACAAAGGAAACCAAAAGCCATAACCATCCCTTGCCCTCTGTCAACCACCACAACCAAATAGCCTGCGCCAAATTCCAGAGCACCAATTCAAATAACACAAGAGCGGTGCAAAGAAACTAAAAGAAATTAATGAAGGATTCACCTTCGGAATCAAGGCTCACCCTCAAATTGATACTCTGGGATCTTAACTGCAGCTACTGTCCTCGCCCTATACCTGCACAAAGGGTTTATTAAATTTAGAATCCTCAAGGTTGCAGCATTAGGATTTGACAAAACACCAAGATAAATGTTTTCGGTGCAGAGAAACTAAAAGAAAAAGACAGAAGAGTCGCTGCAGAGGGAAGAGTTCAATCAAATGGTGCAAATACAATAACACTGTCAAAGCAAAATGACAAGTATGTGTTCGTGGGTGCAGCGTGTCAAGATGCAGAATAAAAAGGAAAAAAAAGAAAGTTGAAAGCCTAGTGGTAGAATGACAAAATGACAATACACAAGACAATTTGACACTATTTGTCAAAGAAGTCTTGAAGTGCAGGGGATATGTTAAAGCCACTTTCAACTTATTCCAAGAGGCTGCAGCGAGTTTTGATGCAAGTAATCGAAGCGGTGCCGACATGAAAACTAAAGAAGTCTTCGGCGGTGGCATCTTTGTGTCTAGCATGAAACCTTGATCTAAATGGGCCAACATCATCAAAACCGTTCCAGAGATTGACAGAAGCACAAAGCAATATATATATAAAGAAAGAAGAAGAGGAATGAATGTTATGGTGGTGTTGCAGACTAAGAGGTTAAATTAACTATGCATAAGACAGAAGAAGCTTAATTAACAAGGTGCCCAAGTGTTGGTCAACAAAGCAATTCCAGAACTTCACAAAAGCACAAAGCAATATATAAAAAGATGGTGTGTTCTGGTAATATTGCAGGCCATGTGGGGAAGTTTAATTAAGCTATGCACAATTCAAAAAGCTTAATTAACAATGATATGAGACAACCAAGTGATGAAGTGCCGTCATAGAAAAAAAACAAGAATAGTCTGGTATTGGTTTTATAATCAAGATTGAAGAGTCGAAGAAAGCTTGGCGGTGGCTCCAGTTTGAGCATACAGGTTTCAATTAATTGAAATCAATGTAAATAAGACAATTGCAGAAATTGACAAAAGCACAAAACAAAAAGAAAGAGAGGAAAGTGAGTATTCTGATAACAAAACCTACTCCCAATGTCAGCAATAGTCTATGTGTGTCTTCCTTATAGCACCTGCGAAGGGAAAAAAGAGGAAAAGGAAGAGAATTAATTGAAGCTCGTCAGTGGAAACAAAGGATCTCTCTGGCTCAGACACGTACCTGGAGTCAAAGACAGGAGCCTTGCTTTCAATGCAAACAACGCACTTTTGCCTTGTTTGAACTCACCGCGATTAAATTTCAACACCAGAAAACAACAATTCAATTCCCCGAGTCGCCGATGGGAAGAACCCAGAAGAAAATTTCAGTTTTGTTGTACACAGATCAAACAAAGGAGTGAAGTAAAGGATGAAATCCTCACCTAATTTGTGTGCAGAAATCTCAATTGCAGGCTCTGAAATCCTTTCTGGATAAGAATATAGTTGCAGCCCATCTTCAATTCCATCGCCAAATTGATTGCTGTCTCCAAATCCATCCCTGATTCGACTTGCAAAAATGACGGAACAAGCTCGTGTTCATCGGCTTTTGTTTCTTTGTGACAGTGGAAATTGAAGTAAAGCAGCTGTGAGAAAAGGAAAACAAAAAGCATAAGTGAAAAAAATTGTAACGGAGCACGTGTGAGGCTTTGGGCCTCTAAAAGTCTTTGTTGGGCGTCCATATCAAAATTCGATGCCCAAAATAAAAGTTTGAAGCAAGCCTCCGAATTCTATACAAGAAAAATTAAGACTCAGAGTTCACTCGATACACCGAAGGTCCCTGTATTAAATTTGGGGGCCGTGAAAGCTTCATGGATCGAGGAACATGACTCGCGAGAATACAAAAGAAGCCCATTTGGGCCCATTTGAAGAATTCGGCAAAGCATGACGCTACGGGTGTCCATTGCAAAACACCCGGGCTTTGGGTTTCGTTAAAAATACCTCAGAACCTAAAAATATCCTTTTGGTACAAAACCAAGAAAGCTCAAAGTCGCCATCTATGAACTACAATGGTTTGATCCCTTCACGGGGTATGTAGGCAATCTAGCGACCCACTAGATGCAACCACAAGTCCTAAATCGAATCCCTGACTCCACCAGTCAAATTCAGCCAATCCGAATCTCTGACTCTACCAGTCAAATTCACCCAAACACCAGAAAAATCAAATCGTTCCCAAGTTACCCAAAAGTAAATTCAAGGGCTATAAACCCTCACAAATATCTCAAACACAAATCCAAAAATAAATGGGTCATTTACCCATTTAAATCCCCAAATGCTGGAACTACATGTGGTTTGATCCCGCAAGGGTATGTAGGCAATCTGGAATCAAATAATCTAGATGCAACCGCGTCCTAAACACTATTCCTATTCCAAAAATCCAAGCCTTCCAATGGGTCATTCACTCATTGGAACTCTTGAACTACGAGTGGCTTGATCCCTTCCCGGGTACGTAGGCAACCCGTTCCAAAATTCGGTGCAGCCGCAAAAACAAACAACCACACACTGGTTTCTTTATAAATGGAATCAAAGGGTGTTCCCTTGTAACAAGGGATTGTAATTAAGAGACACATTCTGTCTTGAATGGGTCGAACCCAAAATAATTAAAACTCTATTCTGTTAATGAATACAAGTGAAATTACGTTGGGTGACATTTTTACTTTGTGCAATTTTTAGCCCAACAGAAATCTGAGGTGACCCTGCGAGACTCACTTGAAAAGAAGGTTTTACCGAATATTCGGCAGAACCTCCCCTAAAAGTAGGCAACCCAAAAACTTGTAAGAACCCATTTATACTTCTAACAATCCAACCTTATTCTTCTGGAGCCACCCTGCTTCCTTAATCCAAACCATTCCACAACCAACAAAACAAAAACAATACCCCAAGTAGTGGGGTCATAAACCCTAATGAAAGAATACTACAAATCTAGGTAAAAACCCCAAGGTAATCAGAGCAATCTAAAATTCTAAAACTGAAATAGAGTTTGGTAGGTTAAGCAGATAACCTACAATACGAGATGACAACAGCAGATGCGGTTACTATGCCTCAACTTTTAGGTATGTCGAACAGCAACACTGCGAACTGGGCATTTGAAACCAAAGGGCCCAGAGAGAAAGCATTTAAAAACGTTAGCGTGAGTGGACAAAAATAATTAATTGTCGAATGAAATAAGGGAAGAATTTATACTTTCCCACATGTTCATCCTTTAAGAAAACTTGATGCATGAAACGTTTACAAAACATTTATCTTTAAATCTGGTATCTCATAAAAACAAGCCAACCCCACTGGCTAAGTAAACTAACAATATGGGGAAGACAAATACCACCATAACACAAATGAGCCTCCCAGGCTCGGGTCGGAGCCTTCGAGGCTCTATCCTCGACTTTGACCCACAAACACAGAGTAAATGAGGAGGAGCCTCAACTACAACTCACGTGAGGAGGAGAACTAATAATAAAGAAACCCAAGTATGGTGAAAGAAAACACTCGAAAACTAGTAAAACCATCATAAAGCTTCCCCAAAAATCTCACAAAGGAAAATATGAGTACGATTCCCAACCGTACTTGGAGAATCTCAAGATAATTCAACGACGTATCCCACACGCCAAATAAATCCCCGAATCCATAAACAAATCAGCGAGATCAAATGGATGAATATAATTTCCTCGGAAATCTCATTTTCGAAAACCTTTCAAAAATATCAAATTGACGAATCATTATAAATTATAAATGATACTTTATTCCGAAATTCACAATATCCTTTTAAAACGTAGAGCCATTATCATTCCAAAATTATAACCAAAATCAAATTCAAGTAATAAAACAAAATTCAAAATCCGAAATCTAAATCAATAAACCAAATTATATTATCAAATAAATGAACGTAATGATTAAATACGAAACAACATTGCATGCATATTCTTTAAAAATAAAGTGTCGACTGACTGTATGCGGCTAACACGGAACTCAAGAGTATGGATCCTCGTCGAGAGATGGTTCGCGGCCTCGTTTTGCACACAATTATATTCCGTAAACAACAATTCGAAAATTAAATATGATTCTAAAACAAAACCCGAAAACCCCTCATAAACCAACATCTCCATTTCTTCTCGAATTCAACCCAAACTTCACCACTAACACTAATTCATCAATTTAAAGGTTCTAAGGCAGAACCGAGAGAAATCAGACGATCAGATTCTCATAATTTGATAACCGAAATTCCAAACTTCAGAAACTCACAATCGATCTCAAACTCCTCCGAATTCCACCAAATTCATACCCATGAGTTCTACATCTCACAACTAACTTAACTATCCCAAAATGGAAGTCTAGAACCTGCCCTATGCGCCTCTACGAGCCACCAACAGCAGCGCGTGGGCCTCCAACCGAGTATAAACACCTATGCCAAAATGTTCCTTACAACATCCCCAACAACTTTCTCAACTATAACATTAATCAATTTTATGTCTAAAGGCCGAAATTTACCTCGAAAGCAAAGAGGGAAATTTGAAACCCTAGATCTTCAATCCTTCAATTCGTGCTTCACACTTCAAATTGGACCAAGGGACTTTGACAGATGGTTGTATGATCCAAGAGCTCAATGACCCAACAATAATAGTCACCGGATGTGGCTGGAAACTCAAGATTCGACCAAAACTTGGAGCAACGGAGCTTCCCCCTTTTCTTCTCCTTGCTGCACCTTCCACAGCTCAAATTGAGCCACCAAACCACCTTTGAATTGAAGAGGAGGAAGAGATCTTTCCAACAGTACCTTTGGTGTCAAAATCTGTCACCGGACGGAGGAGATATCGCCAGAAGGTGACTAGGTCGGGGAGGGAGAGAGAGAAGCTCGGGAAAATGGAAACATACCACAGTAATTCATCCTTTTATAGAAAATTAACGATGGTGTCAATAACTTTCGTATTTTGACAATAACTTTTGCATATGAACTTTGATTTAAGCGTACTACGTGTCCACGAACTCAGTTTAACATCCTATACAACTTCTGTGAAGACAATTTTCTCAGAAACGAACCCGAATAAAAAGTCAACTTTTTGGTCCACTAAAGTATTGAAACAAAGTAAGCGAAAGTAGTTGTCATTTACTGTTTGAATGACTAGTAAACCAATAAATTGAGATACAGGACGTAACATCGTGGAGCTTGACTGAGTCGTCGGTAATGGCAGCGACGAGGAGGGAGTCGTGAGATTCTGACCAAACGACGTCGTAGACACCTTTGGCAGTGTTGAAGGAGTCGTACGTGGCGATGAGGTCAGTAGAGAGAGAGAGAGAGCCAGGGGGGTTAATTTCTAATACCCCGAATTTTGTTAATAATTTCATATGATTTCCTGAAGTTAATGAGTTGTTGTTTGCACAACTATTTGTTTTGTGGGTGAAGTGAAAGTATCTCGCACGAATAATTACTCGAAACGTTTTATTTTCAAGGGGTTAATGTTGAATTTTTGTTCATGGACTTTCTCCCAAAACATCCTTCACTAATGTCGTAGAGCGCGTCGATACGAACATGTGGACATGCGGCACGCTAGATTCCATGATCATATGAAAAATTTTTGATCAGCAGACGTTATTTTCATTTTTGGAAATGTTAGTATGAATAGGATTTTTTAGAAAAAAAAAAATATATGTTTCCCATTTTGGAAAATTTCTGAAAGGATTCTCTCTCCAGCCTTTGACCCGACCCACGAGAGGCCGACCCGACCCTAGCCACTCTCTTCCTCCAGCAAGCACTATACAGGGTGGATTGAGGCGCACAATCACAACGGCATCGACCCAATTTGAACTTCTTCCTCCGACCACATGAAACTGGTTGGGTTTTGAAGCCCTCTTGCTCGTTTGATCCATATAAGCCTTGAAGATCGATTTGAAATGTGAAGCTCATAATTTGGAGTTGAAGTTTAACGAATGAAAACTTTCGAGCTTGATCTAGCTAGATCCAGGCTAAATCAGCCTTGGTACCAGGTATGAAAGTTGTTCCTCGTATTGTGATCTACAAGTTAGTTGAAGCTTATCTTCTTGGTTTTGACTTTCACTGGTGGCATGTAGGGTTCACGCGCAGCCGCTTGTGGTTGCATGTCTGACCACCTTTGGACTAGTTCCTTGCTCTATTATCTTGTGTTCGTCTAGACAAACATCTAGATATATTTTGTGCTATTTTTGCTCGATCTTTTCGACGAGTTAGGTTATTTTCGGTTTGTTCGATTTTTGATCCGTGAGGATTCAACCGTTGAATCGTCCTTTTGTTTTGGTGAACTGATCCTAGAAGTATTCCGAAGATCTTGTGGTGTCTCGGATGAAATTTCGTCTAGATTGGCATAAACTTCATTTTTTAGTTCAAATGTGCGTTTTGAACTTTAAACATTTTTGTGCATTGTGGTTTTGAATTGTGATTTTGATGTGATTAGGTGCTTGATGATGTTCTTTTGAGCGGATATTTGTGGGTTGTGCTTATCACGGTTTGTGTGTGAAGACGCAACAATATTTAGAGGTGAGTAAATCTCACGTCATTTTGGGTGATTGATTAGTTATGTTATGATTTTGTTGGAAATAATTGTTAGCTGTAGAATTATTTTTATCGAAAATAGATATTTTTTTATTGAAATATATCAACTTGATCGTCAATGGTTCATGGGCAAGTAAAAACGAAGATTTGTTACTAATGATTTTTGGTTTGAGTAAATTGTGGAGTATAGTTGGTATTAGTAACATCCCTGAGTGGATGCCTACGTGGTGGAATTGTGTGGTGATGTGAAAAATAATATGGTTTGTGTGTTATGTTCACTTTTGTTTTGTGATGTGCTTTTGGGGAAAATAAATGAATCTAGAAAAGAAATGACGAACTCGTAACAAATGATGAATTTCCACTTACTGTAACTTCTCCATATGATCTCGGAATTTGGGGTGCGGCATGTCTACGAACTCGTATCAACGTGCTTTACAGCATTTGTGAAGGAAGCATTTGGTGAAATTGAACGAATAAAAAGACAACTCTTGACCCCTCGAAAGTAAATTGTTTTAAGAAATTATTCATCCAAAACACTTTCGCTTCACCCACAAAATAACAAATCGGACTTATCAACAACTTATTAATTTTTGAAAATCACACGAAAATTAATAAGGAAAATTTGAGGTATTACAATTCCTCACTAGATGAACCCTATATATATATATATATATATATATAGACTAAATAATGTTTAATCCTTGAACTTTTGCCCTAAAAACACTTCAGTCTCTGGCCTTCTAATTTCACACGTTTAGTCCCTGTACTCTAAAATTTCAGACCAATAGTTCCTTGCCGTTACTTTCCATCCAAAATCTCCGTTAAATCGATGACGTGGCAATTTTTTAGGGCCAAAATGTCTATTCTACCCTCACTTTTTTTTAATAAATTTATTCTTTTTGTTTCTTTCTCTTTTTCTATTTGTTTGTTTGTTTTTTTTATATTTTTATTTTGTTTATTTCTTCTCCTATGCCTCCTTACTCCCTCTCTTCTCTTCACACGCCTCACCTGAAACCACGCACCAAATTCCAGAAGCCTCAGCCAAACACCACCAAACTCCAAACGTGAAGACAATTTTCTCAGAAACGAACCCGAATAAAAAGTCAACTTTTTGGTCCACTAAAGTATTGAAACAAAGTAAGCGAAAGTAGTTGTCATTTACTGTTTGAATGACTAGTAAACCAATAAATTGAGATACAGGACGTAACATCGTGGAGCTTGACTGAGTCGTCGGTAATGGCAGCGACGAGGAGGGAGTCGTGAGATTCTGACCAAACGACGTCGTAGACACCTTTGGCAGTGTTGAAGGAGTCGTACGTGGCGATGAGGTCAGTAGAGAGAGAGAGAGAGCCAGGGGGGTTAATTTCTAATACCCCGAATTTTGTTAATAATTTCATATGATTTCCTGAAGTTAATGAGTTGTTGTTTGCACAACTATTTGTTTTGTGGGTGAAGTGAAAGTATCTCGCACGAATAATTACTCGAAACGTTTTATTTTCAAGGGGTTAATGTTGAATTTTTGTTCATGGACTTTCTCCCAAAACATCCTTCACTAATGTCGTAGAGCGCGTCGATACGAACATGTGGACATGCGGCACGCTAGATTCCATGATCATATGAAAAATTTTTGATCAGCAGACGTTATTTTCATTTTTGGAAATGTTAGTATGAATAGGATTTTTTAGAAAAAAAAAAATATATGTTTCCCATTTTGGAAAATTTCTGAAAGGATTCTCTCTCCAGCCTTTGACCCGACCCACGAGAGGCCGACCCGACCCTAGCCACTCTCTTCCTCCAGCAAGCACTATACAGGGTGGATTGAGGCGCACAATCACAACGGCATCGACCCAATTTGAACTTCTTCCTCCGACCACATGAAACTGGTTGGGTTTTGAAGCCCTCTTGCTCGTTTGATCCATATAAGCCTTGAAGATCGATTTGAAATGTGAAGCTCATAATTTGGAGTTGAAGTTTAACGAATGAAAACTTTCGAGCTTGATCTAGCTAGATCCAGGCTAAATCAGCCTTGGTACCAGGTATGAAAGTTGTTCCTCGTATTGTGATCTACAAGTTAGTTGAAGCTTATCTTCTTGGTTTTGACTTTCACTGGTGGCATGTAGGGTTCACGCGCAGCCGCTTGTGGTTGCATGTCTGACCACCTTTGGACTAGTTCCTTGCTCTATTATCTTGTGTTCGTCTAGACAAACATCTAGATATATTTTGTGCTATTTTTGCTCGATCTTTTCGACGAGTTAGGTTATTTTCGGTTTGTTCGATTTTTGATCCGTGAGGATTCAACCGTTGAATCGTCCTTTTGTTTTGGTGAACTGATCCTAGAAGTATTCCGAAGATCTTGTGGTGTCTCGGATGAAATTTCGTCTAGATTGGCATAAACTTCATTTTTTAGTTCAAATGTGCGTTTTGAACTTTAAACATTTTTGTGCATTGTGGTTTTGAATTGTGATTTTGATGTGATTAGGTGCTTGATGATGTTCTTTTGAGCGGATATTTGTGGGTTGTGCTTATCACGGTTTGTGTGTGAAGACGCAACAATATTTAGAGGTGAGTAAATCTCACGTCATTTTGGGTGATTGATTAGTTATGTTATGATTTTGTTGGAAATAATTGTTAGCTGTAGAATTATTTTTATCGAAAATAGATATTTTTTTATTGAAATATATCAACTTGATCGTCAATGGTTCATGGGCAAGTAAAAACGAAGATTTGTTACTAATGATTTTTGGTTTGAGTAAATTGTGGAGTATAGTTGGTATTAGTAACATCCCTGAGTGGATGCCTACGTGGTGGAATTGTGTGGTGATGTGAAAAATAATATGGTTTGTGTGTTATGTTCACTTTTGTTTTGTGATGTGCTTTTGGGGAAAATAAATGAATCTAGAAAAGAAATGACGAACTCGTAACAAATGATGAATTTCCGCTTACTGTAACTTCTCCATACGATCTCAGAATTTGGCGTGCCCCATGTCTACGAACTCGTATCAACGTGCTCTACAGCATTTGTGAAGGGAAGCTTTCGGTGAAATTGAACGAATAAAAAGACAACTCTTGACCCCTCGAAAGTAAATTGTTTTAAGAAATTATTCATCCAAAACACTTTCGCTTCACCCACAAAATAACAAATCGGACTTATCAACAACTTATTAATTTTTGAAAATCACACGAAAATTAATAAGGAAAATTTGAGGTATTACAATTCCTCACTAGATGAACCCTATATATATATATATATATATATAGACTAAATAATGTTTAATCCTTGAACTTTTGCCCTAAAAACACTTCAGTCTCTGGCCTTCTAATTTCACACGTTTAGTCCCTGTACTCTAAAATTTCAGACCAATAGTTCCTTGCCGTTACTTTCCATCCAAAATCTCCGTTAAATCGATGACGTGGCAATTTTTTAGGGCCAAAATGTCTATTCTACCCTCACTTTTTTTTAATAAATTTATTCTTTTTGTTTCTTTCTCTTTTTCTATTTGTTTGTTTGTTTTTTTTATATTTTTATTTTGTTTATTTCTTCTCCTATGCCTCCTTACTCCCTCTCTTCTCTTCACACGCCTCACCTGAAACCACGCACCAAATTCCAGAAGCCTCAGCCAAACACCACCAAACTCCAAACGGCTTCGGTGGAGGAGTACTCTACGGTGGAGCAGCTATTTGTAGGGCTGCACACGGATTGGGTGGATCAGTTTTGACTCCAAAACATCTCTATGCCAAAGTGAGCGGTTTAGGCATTTTGGAAAACCAGTTATCAAAAAAAAAATAAGCTCAATCCGACCCAATCCAATCAAATTAAAGATGGTTTGATTTGGTCGGTTAGGCGGTTTTCCTCTATATAATATTAACATGATATTTATGAATTAAATTATCTAAATTTAAAATTCAATAATTAAAATCCAAAACATATAGTCCAAAACTAAAACCTAAATTAGATTCAAAGTGATTCACTTATTTAACAACTTAGCTATCAATCCTAGCTTAATATGATAGTATTAAAGGTCAAAGAATGAGAGATTGAGAGATCAGAGATGTGATATGAAAGGATCAAAAAAATTGTAGCGATTATATATTATGGTTTTAGGCCTTTGAGCCTTGAATTCAATATGATAGTATATTATTTGAGAATAAAGTTATAACTGGAGATTTAAAACTTACTTAGAACAAACCGGACAAATGAATATATATTTATTATGTGTGTGTGTGTGTGTGTGTATATAAACTC
Source organism: Rosa multiflora (assembly GCA_002564525.1). Taxonomy (NCBI): domain Eukaryota; kingdom Viridiplantae; phylum Streptophyta; class Magnoliopsida; order Rosales; family Rosaceae; genus Rosa; species Rosa multiflora. The sequence continues at coordinate 106,124 of BDJD01008946.1, forward strand.
TTTCTCTTATGTTTCAAACAGTGGCGGAGCTAGAAAATTGTCTCAACTGGGGCACTTGAAAGTTAAAAAAAAAAAAAAAAAAAAAAAAAAAAAACTTAAAATATATCAAAATTGTAATAAAAATAATAATTAGAATAAGGTTAGGGAAAGCTCAATATCTATTTTTGTGCTAAAAAAGATCAATATTTTTTTTAAATTACATATTTTATTAATAAAACTTATAGGTTTTAGATTTTAGACAATTTTTCATAATGGAAATATAATTTATCTTTGAACTTTGAAACTATATGAAAAAATACTATTAATATATATTTTTTCTGAGAAGAAATACTAGTACTAATGTTAGAAAAAGAAAGAAATAAAAAAATATTAGCACATTATTGAGAAGAAATAATAGTATTAATGTTAAAAAAAAAAAACAGAAAAAAAAGCTGCTAGCACATAGCTGCTACCAGCAGTCGAACCAACGACTAGCCAAACACATGTCTGTGCTTTAACCACCACGACAAGGGCAGCACTTAGTTATAATATGAAACCAAATTGTATATATTTAAAAAAAAATTCACTGGGGCACGGGACCCACCGTGCCCCAACGTGACTCCGCCCTTAGTTTCAAATATACTGGTCGGTTCGGGTTCCGCGGTTTAAGTAGAAGATAAACCAAATCAACCCAGTTCATAAATGGTTTGGTTCGGAATTGAACTGATTTTCAATTTTTAAAATTAAAAAACCTTAACCAAACCATATTTATTGGTCGGTTTTGGCCGGTTTGGCAGGTTTGTACCATGTTTTGCACACCCCCTAGTTGTTTGGAGCTCTAATTCGAACTCGAAATCGAGGCCAAGAGAGAAGATGATTCGATCTTGGGAGAAGACAACGAACGTCGGCTGGTGGGGTTGGGAATGGTTTAGTGTTCAAACCACCTCGACGTCGCCGACGTCCCTTTGGATTCGGTTTGGTCGTCGGTCAACCCAGGAGCAAAAATCGACGCCGAAATTCTCCGACGGTTTCTAGGCTTTTTCCTGTAACCTGGCTGAGATCGGTAGTGCATAAGGTGAAAAAATGCATCTACTCTTCATGCTCTGCACATTGATGTGCTTGATTTTGATTATAGTTGAGTTTTGATGGAATTGATGTTTTGGGGGTTATTAGCTTCGTCGGAGTTCACCTTCCACAATGGCTTTTCTAGTCTTTTGGGTTTGATTTTGAAGTTAATGTTTGTCCTAGAGAAAATTTGGCGCTCAGTGATGCTTAATTCTGGACTTTCTGAAGTGGATGCAAACTAAGCGTGGCTGGAGACAGTGGCGGAACTTAAAAGTTATCTTTGGAGGGGCTGAAAAAAAATATAATTATTATTTTTAAAAATAAATAAATAATATTTTTACTATTTTTCTATAAATGTATATATTAAAATCTGTTTAATGTTTTCCTTTAAAAAATTTCTTTCTCCAAAACACCAATAACTAGGTTAGAAGTAATTACACTCAACATTAAAGAATTAATTAATAGTTTCCTTTCACAAAACATAGGAAACACAGCACTTTAGGAAAATAGATGGCCATAACTTAATTATTTTATATTTTCTGAAATAATTTTCAGCCAATCACATATGGCCACATCATATTTTAAATGAGTTTTTTTTTTTGGGGGGGGGGGGGGGGTGCGGGGGCAGGGCCACCTCTGGCCCCAATAAGGTTCCGCCAGTGAACCTCAAATTGTGAAAACAATTCAGTTCTTTGCTCAGACTTGTGGTCAAAAATGATTTCATAATTCTCAGACTTGTGGAGTGATAATTGGAATTAACTTAACTGAGTTTGGTTTAGTTTGGTTGAAATCTCTCTGATTATTAAAGCATGATTGTTCGATTGAAAGTTGAGTGGTGAATTGATA